>JAAVUH010000235.1:0-34179 GCA_014899045.1 Fusarium palustre
GATCGCTGATCGATCCGGTCGGGAATCTATCTAGGGAATTAGCAACTTATTTAGCCTATCTAAAGCTCCTTTTCTCTTTATATAGGGTAGCTCGGGTTCAACAGGTTGCACTTAGTCTCGACCGGCAGGTAGTTTACAATATAACGGCCGAGCTGTCGGCGAAATCCCGCGGACAAAGGCCGAAACACACCCCGAAACCGGTAGTCAGCATTTTAGAAATTAGTCACCTCGTTCAACTACTTCAACCTCCCGACGCCCTCGCTTTCATTATTACCAATGCAAACTCATCCAATATGGCGTCTCAGGTACTTACCAAGGATGAGAAATCTCTGCATGACCAGGTGAATATCTTGCCACGACGTCAACTGCGCATCGCCCTCGCAACTTTGTCAGCCTCATTGCTTCTCACTATTGTCGACCAGAATGGAATCTCAGTTATGCTTCCCACAATAGCTCATGACTTGAGCGCTGAGAATACGATCTCTTGGGCTGGAACATCCAGTCTAGTTGCCAATACGTGTTTCCAGATGCTCTACGGCAGACTGTCCGACGTCTTTGGTCGCAAGGTTGTCTTTATAAGTGCCATTCTGCTTCTCTGTTTTGCGGATTTACTATGCTCGTTCAGTCGCAATGCCATCATGCTGTATGTTTGCAGAGCCATTGCAGGTATAGGGGGCGGTGGTGTACAGAATCTTGTCAACATCATCATATCGGATATCGTCACTCTTGAGCAGAGAGGAAAGATCCAAGGCATCACAGGAGCTGTCGTTGGGCTAGGTAATATTGTGGGCCCATTCATTGCTGCCGGAGTCATGGCGCAGACGTCGTGGAGAGCTTTCTTTTGGATTCTTTCTCCCTTGTCATTATGCACAGCAGTACTTTCTTACTACTTTCTTCCTTCCAAGCCCGCTACCGTTGGCTTTTGGGAAGGAATGAAAAAGATTGATTGGATGGGCACATTCGTTTCAGGCTCCGGTATTATACTTCTCCTAATCCCGATCTCCGGAGGTGAGTCATCCGTATCATTATGCCGCTTCGTTGTCTCTAATACGTCTGATATCAGGAGGGTCATACTTCTCGTGGGACTCGCCCATCTCCATCGGTATGCTCAGTGTTGGCAGCGCATTGTTCATCGTGTTCATAATATGGGAATGGAAGATGGCAAAGCTTCCAATGATGCCAGGCAAGTTTGTCTTTAGTTGATGTTAACTTCTTTACTGATGCAGCAGACTATTTCCAGTCAACATATACAGGAATGGAACGCTATCGATTATGCTTGCACAGAACTTCTTGTTCGGGGCCGTCTATCAGTCTTATCTCTACTATGTACCTCTGTACCTCCAAAACCCCCGTCAGTATAGTGCCATAAAATCAGCAGCGCTCTACACTCCTTTGGTAGCTGGGCAGGCGATAGCTTCGATTGGTTCAGGTCAGTATATCAGTCGTCGCTTAAGATACGGAGAGGTGATTGTTACTGGTTTTGCACTCTGGACGATGTAAGTCTGCCATCCTTCCCTTAAGCTTCGAGCTCATGGCTGAGACATCGATCCAAACAGCGGAGCGGGTCTGGCTCTAATCTTCAATCGACAAACCAGCCCAGCAGTGATCGCCGTCATTTTAGCCGTTGTCGGAACAGGAGTGGGATGTATTTTCCAGCCTACCCTTATCGCCCTCCAGGCTCATTCACCCAAGAGTCGTCGCGCTGTCATAATCTCGAATCGCAACTTCTATCGGTGCATGGGCGGCGCATGCGGCCTGGCCATTTCAGCTGCAGTCCTCCAAGCCCGTTTGAGTGCAACCTTACCAGTCGATCATAAAGATCTTGTCAGCTCAACCTATGTCTTGCCGGACGGGATGCGTGAGAAGGGCGGTGTTTTGGACGCTTATATGTCAGCGAGTCATAGTGTGTTTATTCTCCAAGTACCTCTCATTGGGGCATGCTTGCTTGGTACAATCTTTATTCGGGATCGTGGTTTGGATCCAGTAAAAGAGACCTAGAATGACTCGTCCTGTCAAGCCTGCATGTCTCTGTCTTTGGTATTGTACCTGTATCGGTGGACGGTCAGTAAGAACGCGTGGTAGAGACGCAATTTCAGTCATAAGAAATGGTGAGAACAGAGACTGTCAAATGTAAACCGAACACCATCTAGCTGTTCATTATATACATTAAAGACCATCGAGAATTAGCATATAGAAATCATTATATAGCCTGCAAGCACACACAAGACGATTCGCATTGATTATTATGCGCGAGGAAATAGATCATATGATGTCAGTACATGTGTGTCATGCCCGCCAATCGAGGGGTCGCCAAAGGACTCTTAAACTAAGTCATGGAGACCTGATTGGTGACACGGCATTGCAGTCAGCAAACATTATACCGGGCAAAGCTTCTGCCAGCATCGGCCAGGTTGAGAGTAGTACCCTCGCACTTGTTAAAGGTAGATAACTATATGGAAAGAACAGGGTATATAATTTCGAACACCTTAAATCTCAGAACCAAAAGGGGGGTAAGAAGGTGCAATGACTCCATCACAAGAATATCGTACAATGTACGGACTAGCATCAACTTCATCTCCAACAAGGATTTGACCATTAGGGGCTGTGACCCTGAACGTGAAACCACCTCCATACTGTGCTTGCCCATATACAAATCGAATAGGGATGTATGAACTACTAGGGAGATCAACTTCAAAGGAAGCACTTCCAGCAATATGATCAGGTTGGTTGTAAAGCGCTTTAGCATCAGCATTGCCTGAACTCCATCCAGCATAGGCCTTTGCACCCAACCAGAGATAAACGGCGTCGTTGGCATACGGGATGTCGAACTTGTAAGTACCAGCCTCGCAGGTATAAAGGAAGCCATGGTGGTTCAGAGCGAAGTAGTCCAAGGAGAGATCGCTGCTCGAACCGTAGATAGGTCCTGAAGGAGCATCTCCGCTTGGTTGGAACAGACCGCCAATCCTGCGGGTGGTACCAACGTACGAAGGCTGGGTTTGCTTGAAAGCTTGGGGACTAAAGCTGGAATACGTGGTATCGGTATTCTGAGCAGGGTTGCTGTAGTAGGCCCAATCGAAGCCTAGGTTATTGCATGTAGTTGGAGTAGGGCATTGAGGGGGGCCAGTTGTAGTCGTGAACGGCTCAGACGTGGCGGTGGTTACATCTGAGGTCGTTGCTATGTTTTTGGATGTGGTTTCGGCAGTCGCAGTGGTGGTGGAATCAGCAGTAGAGTCCTTGGCGGTCTGCGAATTCACATCGGTTGTAGAAGGAATAAAGGATTGAACTGTTGTCTCAGATGTCGGGATAGTAGTAGTCAGGTCGATGAACGTGGATTTTTCTGATGTATCAGACGCAACATGAGTGGCCTGCGAAGTTGCAGGCTTGCAGGGGCTAGCAAGAGCGCCAGAAACGCCAAGGGAAACAACCACAGCAATGAGAGCCTTGGGCTTCATCTTGACGTTGATGAGGGAGGGAGGGAACTGAATAAAAAGCGACGATAAGTTGTGTGAGACAAAACGTCCAGCGGCTTGGGAAAGACGTTTAATAAATATACATACGTTCTAATGTGAATGACTGTTTGTTTTTTTGTTCTAGTTCGGTGATCCTTGACTTAGTCTGTGCATTAATTTCGTTTAACCTTTGCGATTGGTGAGCCCCTATGCAGGAATCAATAGTCTGTAAGCTAGCGCAATGATCGCAACGCATTTGCTGTAGAATCCAGAGCGGCTGAAATGACAAGCGTGGATGACATGGCATATCATGAGGATAGGCTCAGGATGTCAGAAGAAATGACCGCGCAAGGTTAGGTGATAACATTAGTGGACCAGTTTATGCCGTTTAGACCGTAAGCTTAGTTCATTTACTTTTAAATCCTCAAGCTTAGAGGTCATTTCTTTTGCCACCTACTAGATAGATTGGAAGATAGTAGAATCAAGTTTGAGAGACCTTGATTGAGTGATGTCAGTATTCGCTTAATGATCAACAAAATAGTTAACTTTCTTCATATCTCGATCGTAGACACTGGTACAAGAGGCATAGGGAACAGGAATTATTCTTGATAATACCCTATGAATAGGTCAATAGTCTCTCAACTACATTTGGTAGCGATTTGGATAGCTGGTCATCCAAGTAATGGAGCTCTAACTCCGCGAAGGACGCTACAGATAACATGCTTCAAGATTCGGTGTCGGACACGGAACGAAGTTGGAGTTTTGTGTGGATCTTTGGATTGCAACAGAGCTGGTCAACTGTACCAACTTGTCAGCAACCCATCGGAGATACCGTGCGTTTACACTCGCGATCCCTTGCGAATCTCCTTGCAACACGACACTGCCACTCGCGTCGCGACGTTAAGTCTCACGTGATAGCGTAGCTGGGGCCATCGTCACATGTTTCATCACCGGCACAGGAACAGCCTTTATTTGTGGCGGGCCTGCCAATCTGTTTATCGCCCGTTTCCTCAATGGTTCTGTTATCCTATTTCTAACAACTGCCCTCAGCGAGATATCTGGCATGTTCTCCATTGCAAGGCTTTCGTGGCTAATCCAGACGCTTCGTGGATTCCGCGATTGGGCAAGTAACATGCCACCAATAGACCATTATCTCAGCTCAGTCGTACACCATTCATCGCCATGAGGGAGTTTTCGGATACTCTGATGGATTCAAGCCTGAGCGCTGGCTCAACATATACTTCACATGTTTACTACTAGAATATGTATTGAATTACCTTGAAGAATGTCATTATTGACAGTGCTTGACAGAGCTGAGGCTGGTAGTTTGATGATGAAGAACGATAGATGTTGATGACCTATTCAAACACTCTCCTGTACTCTAAAACTCTTCCAACTTGACCAGTACTGTCTTTGTCTCTAAGAAGTTATTCAAACTTACAGTAGTCCCCTCCCTACCCACGCCACTCGTCTTGTATCCACCAAACGGCATATCCTTTGCCTGTGTAGGACTAGTACAGTTAACGCCAACAGTTCCAGCCTCCAGCCTCTTTGCAACACGCATTGCCCTGTCAATATTCTTGCTATACACTGCAGCGTATAAGCCAAACTCTGTATCGTTGGCTTTGCTTATTGCTTCAGCCTCAGTATTAAAAGTGTTGATATTAACGACTGGACCGAATATTTCTTCTTTCATAATTCGAGCATCTTCTTGAGTCTCGACGAAGATTGTTGGGTGGATGAGATATCCATCTAGGGTAGCTTCATGATCCATACCTAGGATGCGCTTTCCAGATTTCTTTCCCATTTCGATATACGATCGCACATTGTTATATTGAATCTCATCTGCTTGAGGTCCATGGTTGACATTCTCATGAGTCGGGTCACCCGCCGCAATGACCTGAAACTTCGTCTTGAACGACTCTATAAAGGTCTCTGCAATGCTTTCGTGTACGTAGATCCTTGAATTAGCCATACAGACCTGGCCACTGTTCCACTGAATGGAGTATGCTGTCTCAGCAGCTGCTTTTTCAATATCAGCATCATCAAAGATGATAGCTGGAGACTTTCCGCCAAGCTCTAGGATGACGTTCTTCAGATTAGACTTTGCAGCAGCGGCTTGGATGAGTCGGCCTGTTGGACCTGATCCTGTGAAGCTAAGAACTCTGACATCCATGTGGCTGGAAAGAATGGCGCCTGATGTTTTTCCGTGGCCTGAGATGATGTTGAAGACACCTGATGGGAAACCCGCCTTTTTGACAAGTTGGGCGACTTTTGCAGACTAAAACTTATGAGCCACTGGAGTGACACATTGGAGTATGGTTAAAACTTACGGTCAGTGGTGCCTTTTCACTACTCTTCAAAACCACCGTATTTCCCGCCATTAGCGCAGGAGCTGCCTTGAGGGCAAGGAACAAGACCGGCACATTCCAGGGAATAATAGCCGCAGCAACTCCATAAGGCTGTCGTAGAGTAAAGTTTAAATGTCCAGGCATGTTCAAACTACTGGTTCCAAGAACTACAGCTCCAGCTTCAGCGTAGTAATTGAATGTATCAGCAGCTGCAAAAGCATCAAAGTATCCTTTCACGGGTCTTCCCATCGAGATGGCTTCGAGATATGCCAGTTCATGGTGTGATTCAAGGATGAGTGAGGCAAGTTTTTTGAAGTACTGGCCTCGGTCTTTGGGGGAGAGTTCGGACCATGCTACAAACGCGGCTTTGGCTGCTGCGACGGCGGCGTTGGTGTCGCTTTCACTTGCTTCGTGGACTATTCAAGAGTGAGAAATTAGTTTATCATGGAGGAATAAATAAACTGAATATACCTTCAGCTACAACTTGGTGGGTTGATGGAGATTTCAGCTCAAATGTCTTCTTGTCAGATGACTCGACGAACTAAACACTGATCAATAACACATCCCTTATACCTAGTTGGACATGTTACATACCTCGCCATTGATAAAGAGACGAGTCTCAATATAACTTGGGGTTTTTGCTGCAGGCATTCTCGAACGCTACGCTGGGAGCAGACGTGGAATGTTGTTGTTTGCTGTAACAAGTGACTTACTGATGCTGCATACATTGGCCTAGACACTTATAAACTCAACGACCGGCATTAAGATACCCCACTTCATTAACAGATCATGACACACTTAGAGGCATCTGGATGATCCATCCTCCATCGGAAGGATGGGTCCGATGACATCCCCGCAGTTGACGTTCCTCCCGACGCCTAAGAAGGTCATGGCCAAACTATTCGAGTACATGAGAGACATGGTATATTTTGGTCTTGATGCACAGTCACTGCATACTCGTACACTCTTGGTCGCGCGACCTGTAGACTCGTCCGAGGCCCCCGCTGATATCTGTGCTGAGACTAGATTGGATTCAAAGCACTGACGGACAATCCGAGTCTTGAGATGTATGACACCAATATGTGATATGTCTGAGACTCAGATATCTCCATTTGGAATCTTTATTCATCCCGTATCGATTTCGTACTGCTGACAACATCTTCTGCGCGCTCACGAGAATCCATGTCGTGATTCGATAAAGAGACTCACGATACTGGCAATGCTCGCGTATGTGGGGTTATCACTTTGACTGGCAGATATTCAAAAATCCAACTCTAAACTATATCATCAACAAAACCAAGCCCAGTGACCCATACTACGTACAGCCTCATTTTTGACTCAAGGATCTGGTTCTTCTCATAACGACTAGTCAATGCTCATTTGTTGTCAGCTTCCGACTGCCAGGGCAATGGCTTCTCAGCCGGCCTCACGGGACCAACGTCTCCACCCGGCTGTCTTCTCGCCTGCCACTCCTCTATATCCGCCCGATCCACAAAGTTGCCATGAAGTCCAAGTCTTAGCTTCATCGGGAGATGAATCGTAGCCACAGGTCCTGCAGCGAGATTCTGCGCGTCAAAAATGACCACATCGTTGCGTAGAACATCGAGATGGTTCAACAATGCAATCAACCAACCTTCACCTTCTCCGCCATTCTTCTTGGGTATGAATGAAGGTTCTTGGAATGTCGCACAAGGGCCGGCCCAGATGATATCCTCTGTTCTCTCATCCCATGTATAGTGAGCTAGACAGTTGAAGAGTCCTCCAGCTGGTGAACCGCATTTCGCAGCGTTGTACTCTCGAGACCCGTCGATTTTAGCTTGCCAGAAGTGATTATACTTCTTAGTGACATAGCGATCATCAATACGGGAGAATTCACCACTCGTGTCCCATTCTTCACTAGCCTGTACGCGTGTCCCCGAAGGACTCTTGGGGCTGAAAACCCAGCGTTTGGTAGGACTGTTCAAGCGGTTCCGCTTCGCAACGGTACCAGCTGGTTGATCATCTGGCGGAAAGAAGAAGAACACATTACCATCTGCCACCGTAAGATCAAACACGATGTTGCCGTCTTCGTTTTCGTAGCATCCTGCCACGTGGCCGTGGAATGCTGACTGCGTATCAGTAAGCACCTTATTATATCATCGAATCAACTCACCGTTGTCAGAGCGGAACCAAATAATGTCATCGGGCTTTCCATTTCGCCGCGGGACTACACCGTACCACTGATCTTCTTTTGGATCCCAAGCCCAGTGATTGCCGCCTTTTTGGAGTCGATCTGGGTTGCACTTCATAGGAGTCATGGGAAGGACGATGTAATTCTTGCTGATGCCACAATCGTGAATCATACCGCAGAATGGAGCCTCATACCACGCTTCTTCGGTCTTGATACCATTGGCATCAATTGTCCAGACAGCAATCTGACGAGATCCGTCGTTTCCATTACCGCCGGCTTCGTAAGCGAAGCAGATCATTTCACCCGTTTCAGGGTCGAATTTTGGATGAGCAGTCATTGTTGGTGACTGGATCTGCCCTTCAAAGTCATAACGGCCGATTGTTTCCAACGTGACTGGATCCATAGCGTATGGCGGACCATCTTCTTTAGAGGCCAGAAGCATCCCTCTCCAAAAGGTGATGTTGGTGTTGGCAGAAGTTCTGATGACCGATTTCACCAACTCAGAATCCGTGAATGGATTGCGATATCTTCCAAACAGACTTCTCCGTTCTTTTGTCTCTGTCAAGAACCTATCCGTTCTTACATATCTCTGCTTATAGTCGGCATGGCCATTTTGGATGCGAATGGCAGTGATATTGCCATCTCCGTTGAAGTGGATGTCATCTTCGAAAACGGGAGGAAAGCGATGATCTGGCTGGACTCTATAAAATGTCCCATTGATCTCAGATGGAATAGTTCCTGATACTTCGAGATCGAAAATGTCGCCCTCCAGGCGAAATGGTTTGTTGAAGCCGCTGAAGGTTCCGGTGTTTGGGTACTTGACTTGGTTGCCGACCTTTTCCCCGTCGATATATCCGGTATCGATAAGAGGCGCAACGTCGAAAATATGGGCCATCGTGATAAGATAGGAGACAACAAAGCAAATCAATTAACACGGCATGAACTTGAACAGCAATAGAAACGAGCCGTAGCAAAGGCTTAATTCTCTGTTTATTTGTCTTGGTCGCTGCTCTATTGATGACGCCGAATCTGGGAGGCCAGCATTTGATCATGATTTGGTGTTTCCACTTCTGAACCTTCGTTTCGTAGCCCTTGAAGTGGATACTTTTATCGGAAGCATATCGCCGATAGCCCCGCACGACAGACCCCTCCATCTCGTCTATTTCCGGCAGCTTCTTCGGCTCGGTAACTACAGGGTAGTTTCAGGCGGTAAACATGGCATACTTGCTAAAGCATGACGAGTAAGGACGAATGAGCACTGGATGTACCTTGATGGCGGTCTTTTAATTATGAGTCGAAGTAAATTCATGTTTTCAAACCCAACATTTGTGGCACAATCTACTTCTAAGTCAAACATCAAGTTCTTCATCACCCTTACCAATCATCATGTTAAACAGAGGAACCATTGCTGTTGAGGAAGCAATCATCACTCCATCAACAAAATGGCTACTAGAAGAGACCTTTTCAATTCTCAACCCTGGCGACAGCAGTAACAAGGCTCTTGAAGCCCATGCTGCGAAGCTCCTTGACATTCATGATAAGCGCCTCGCAACCATGGATGCCGAGGGTGTCGAATACATGCTCTTATCATTGACTGCACCTGGCTGTCAAGGCATAACGGACCCCAAACTCGCAGAGAAAACAGCCAAAGAAGCCAATGACTGGCTTGAATGTCAGGTCGCGAAAAATCCAGAGAGATTTGGTGGCCTTGCAGCTCTTTCGATGCATGATCCCGAAGAAGCAGCGCAAGAGCTCGAAAGAGCTGTCAAGCAATTGGGTTTTTTTGGGGGACTCGTGAATGACTACCAGAGTGTTGAGGAAGGATCGGGACGAGAGTACTTTGACACTACCAGATATGATCCATTTTGGAGGAAGGTCGAAGAGTTGGATGTTCCGATTTACTTGCACCCGAGATACGTGTCAATGAAGGACCTTCAACCTGGGTCGCTGTATGGAGATCGGCCTCATCTTCAGGGTGCAGCAGTGCAGTTTCATCTCGACCTTTCGTACCATATCTACGCGCTTTGCTCCTCGGGTGAGTTGCCACGATATAATTATACTACTTCAAAGGCTGACATGTTACGAAAGGAGTTTTCGACAGATTCCCAGGCGCCAAGATCGTAGCTGGCCATTTGGGAGAGAAGTATGAGCCACAGTTCTGAAAGCAATGAGACCGCTAATCATTCGTCGAAGCATTCCTCTGAATCTATGGAGAGCGAGTCATTGGTACAACAAGCCCAGTAAGAAGGCGACGCGTCCGTCAAAAGAAGACTACAATTACTACTTCAGGCACAACGTCTACATCACGACTTCAGGAAACTTCTTCACTCCTGGGCTGAAGCTCTGCATTGAGACGATAGGGCTTGACAGATGCATGTATTCTATAGGTAACAATTCTCGAGTGAAAAGAAGCGCAGAGTTAAGCTAATATGTTGCATAGATACACCATATGATGATATTGAAGAAGCGCAGGCGTGGTGGAGATCTGTGGACTTGAATGATGGCGCCAAGGAGCAGGTTGGAAGGACGAACGCCATCAAGTTGTTCAAACTGCCGTTGGAGTACTGAGGGCTATGTCGCGAAGAGGAATAGTTCGAGTGGCCTTGGCCATCGCTTCTATGCTTCCGAATCGGCGAGACTCCCCCGGCCTTGTCGGATGGAGCCGAGGGAAGCTAGATAGTAACGTTGGGGTATAAGCAAGACAACACTATTTATCAATAGACATTTTGGTACATGAATTTTATAGCATCATCAACTGTGGTTACTTGCTCGTCCGACTACATTCGTGTTCGTTTTGTAATCAACCATACTCAAAGCAGCTTCACCATGGCCATCGTCACCAACGCTCCGTCGTCCCACCAGGCTGCTGTATATGACAAACCCGGCGAACTCAGCACCAAGAAGGTAGAAATTGAGACTCCTAGCCCACCCGCTGGAGAGGTGTTGGTGAAGTTGTAAGTATGTCAGCCTGATAGGACAGGATTAAGAACTGACATAGATAGATCCCACTCGGGTGTCTGCCACTCTGATCTTTCCATCATGAAGAACTCTTGGGGGATGCCCTTTTCGCTTCCTGACAGTAAGTTTCTTCACGAGTTCACCAGTATACGTCTCACATAATCAATGTAGCTCAAATTGGTGGCCATGAAGGAGTCGGAACAGTTGTTCAGATTGGAGAGGGTGCTGAGATACACGGCTTCACGATTGGAGATCGAGTCGGAGTGAAATGGCTAAGAGATATTTGCGGAAGCTGTGGTATGTGCCTTCGAATTCTCACCCAAATAGTTGACTAACATGATTCGAAGTCTACTGCATCGCTGGAGAGGATGGTCTTTGTTCCAAACAGTCTGTGTCAGGCATGTTCAACCCAGGAACATTCCAGCAATACCTCACTGTACCAGCTCGATATCTGACGCCTATTCCTAACGGTGTGAGCTCCGAAGCAGCTGCACCAATGCTATGCGCGGGACTGACCTCTTACGCGGCTTTGCGCAAGGTGACGGCCAGTCCAGGAGATTGGATTGTAGTCTCGGGTGCCGGAGGAGGTTTAGGACATCTCGTCACGCAGATAGCAGCAAAAGCGTTTGGATATCGCGTTATTGGCATCGATCAGGCAAGCAAGGAAGATGTTGTGAAGGGAAGTGGCGCTGAGATATTCATTGATGCTGCGACGTCTACAGAGGAACTGGTAACCAGCGTCAAGAAGCCCACAGATGGCCTCGGCGCCAACGCAGTAGTTGTATGTGCATCCAGCAACTCAGCATACTCTCAAGGGTTAGAGCTCCTGAGACCTGGTGGAACATTGGTCGGCGTTGGAATGCCTGGGGGCAAGCCTGTTGCGATTGCAAGCGCAATGCCGGGGCCGATTGTTCAAAAGCAGCTGAAAATTGTTGGATCGATATTGGGGAATCGCCAAGATGCGATTGATGTGCTGAATCTGGCTGCGAGGGGTGTGATTACGGTGCATTATCAGACAAGGCGGCTGAGTGAGTTGACAGAGGTTTTCAGGGAGATGGAAAGTGGGAGTTTGGCGGGAAGGGCTGTTTTGGATCTGCAGAGCTAATGCATGATCCGTCTGGGAGGAAACTTTATTCTGTGTGAGGTTCGACTGGTAGGGAACCCGGAACTCTAACAGAAGAGGTTTAAGACAAATCTCTTAAAGAAACTAGTTCGGAACTGTTTTACGGGAGTTGTTCCCTAAGAGAAGTAATATTTCATGACGCAAATTGGGCTTAGCCATGGTGAGATTGCAGATCGTAACATGGATAAGCAAGGGTTAGCCGAGAATGCTATATTAAATCTGGAACCAGGCTGCTGAAAATGGTATGCCATGAGAAGAGAGTTCATTCGCGAGCTGAAACCAGGACAGGGTCTTACTCTATACGAGACACGATCTATTACAGGCGTCATACGCGGCTCTGCCGTGACATCTGCCTAACGCCCTAACACCGGAAGTACGGTGGTAGAAGGATCTTCCGCTTAGTCAACTCCCAGTTGCGAAGGAAACATTGATCTGCAGCTTGCCCTGAACGATGACCCTCACCCCGCCACAGGATTACGCACTGCTTTCCTTCATACTTCGCATCCATATCACGCTAATCGAGATACCTGAACGGTGAGAGGCTGTCTGACGTCTCCAAGGCGCTTGAGGGGTTTAAAATTAGGAAACGCTTGTGAGGCGAGGCTGGCACAGAAACAGACACGGCTTCACTGGGGTTTGGGTGTTTGTTTGGACCCAGGCGCGTTGCTATGATAGGGGGTTGGGTAGAGAGATTATACTGTCGATATGTAAGGCTCTATAGAGGATAAATACTTGGGCTTGCTCTGTGATTTTTTGAGATCTTTGAGAAGCACATATCAAACCATTTCTGGAAATCAGGGTCTATATCAACGAATCATGTCAAACTCCAATTCACAACGTTCCGGCCCTCCTAGCCCTCCCACGACAGCATGCATCGGTCTATCCGCTACAGCCCTCGTTGCCTTCATCATTTTGTTATTCCCGGCTGTATATGTGTCATATAAACACCGAAAAACTGGCAAGGCATGGATTCCTCCCTTCATGATCTTTTTTATTTTTCGCATCTCTTCAGACATTTATTACCTCTCCCGACATGACGAGCCCGATATCCCAAAGGCGTATGCTATGATAGCGGCCGCTGCCAGTACTGGTACTCTATCAGCAACCATTATTGGCTTGATTTATGAAGCGTACGTGGACCTCTCCACACCGTGAAATCTCGCCATAGGCCTAACGTTTCTCAAGCGTAAAACTCCCACTGTTCCCGTACAAGCCCCTAAGAAACAAGGTGTTGGTAATCGCGATGAACCTAGTCTACATCGTCGGCACGATTATGTCAGCATATGGAAGTACGCGAGATACGACAATGCCCAATAACATAAAGAGCGAGGCTCTCGACCATGCCGGAAGCATCATCATGTTCCTTGTTATGCTAGGCGCCCTGACCTGGCTATATCCTGCCGGCAAACACATATCTTACGCTCGACATGATATTTGTTATCGTTCTGCTGAAGTGCTGATGATGGCTGCCGCACCTGTTACGGTCCTCCAGTTGATTCGCATGAATTACGACCTGATCTATTCGTTTACGCAGATATCCATGCTGCATCCCACGACGGGCACCTTTGCGATCAGGTTTGTCACCTTTGTTCTGCAGCTTGCTATCGTTGTGATGGTAGTTGTTGCTGGTTGGTTCAGTAAAGATGCCTCAATAATTCGTGCCAAAGTTCTTAAAACCGATAGCACGTCTCAATTAGTTTGAGGTTCGTACACCACGTCGGAATCAAATGATCTAGGAAAATAGATATATCTGACTAAGGAGCCGGCTGCAGTCGGGGACATGGACTGCAGTTATTTATGCCATTTAATATGATATCGATAGAACATGGCGTTAAATTAAATCATTTATTCACTTCATTACGGATCACTATTATCAGGACTTATATTAAGCTTATCCACTATAATAGATCTAGTTACAATTTACGCACTCATATTGACTAAAGGTTTGCCTGAAATTATCTTTTCATATAAAGTAAGAAAAAGTGCAAAAACATTATATCGATATTTGTCCTTCACATTGCCTCAAATCTTCCATACCATTTAACCAGTCCACTCTGTGCTCAACGAATTTCTCGATCTCTGGCTTCAGTACGGTATCTATAAGCTTAAATCATCGACTGTGCCCGCTCTAAGCGCACTGACCCCGGTGTAGCCAGAAGACCTTCGATACATTAACGACCCGCATGTACTGCAGAAGAAATTGGTCACCGGGTTTCCGTCCCTCGAAGTGATTTTCGACGGACGGAATTGTTTGAGAGTCGCTTTGCCACATATAGGCTCCAGGTGCGTGTCGAGGACAGCAATGCCTGTCGTAAACATTGAAGCTGTAATCTTACGACAGTCACTGCAATGACAGATAAAGGAAAAGATCAATCCTGGTTTGATTAAAGGCTGATGCCAATAAGTTCAGTGTCCTGGGGTCTTTCCAAAGTGTATTTTATTGTGAGATTAGATAACGCCTGTTTTCCGACCGGTTTTCTTCCTCTCAACAACAGCAACAAAGCCACAACATATCTGATTGTGGTTTGTTAATGGAAGTGAAAGGAAGAGGAAATAAACCGGATGGAAGGAAGTCAGGCATTTTATATTCAGCTGAACCTTATAGTAGGGCAGCAAATAAAGTTAAAAAAAAAATTAAGGTCCTGTATAAGCATTGGAGTCATAATGCTCAAAAGTGTGTTTGAAGATGGAAAACCTTATACTCAGGTCCTGGGGTCTTTCATAGGGAACTCACAAAGGCAAGCTGCACGACACCATAATAGCATGTCGCTGTTGCTTCCTCTCTTCTAAACCATCTATAAGTCTTACGGAATCCCTACAAGAATGTTGATTCTATTATGGGCTATGGAATGGTTATCTTTCTACACGCAATGAAACAAACATGGTCAGCACAGCTTGGCGCCCCTTGAAATGCGCACCATGACATACGAGGATACGTTTTACGCCGCCAAATAAATATTATAGTCGAGTATAAGAGTTAGTTTAAAGTACAGAGATTGTATAAAACTGCTAAGTCTCCTTGTGTTCTACCTCAACTACACCAGCCTTCTCGCTGGCATCCATCCGGCCTACGTAATTATCTGTATCAGCCTGCTGCAGATCGGTGACATAGCCCTTGAACTTCCATGCTGATATCTTTTTGTCAAAAAGCTCGTCCAACTGTTCTAAGCTGCGTCCCTTTGTTTCCGGAATGAAGAGGTATGTAAAGACAGCCAGAATAAAGTTGCTGCCAGCCCAGATATAACAATACTTGGGACCCCAGTTGAGTGCCTCGGGGTTGATGAAGTACGGCGTGCAATATGCACTCAACCATGAAACCAAGAAGCTTGTGCCTTGGGAGAAACCAACTGTCTGTGCTCGCAGTCGCTGAGAGGGAATCTCAGTTTGAAGAGCCCACAGAACAGGACCTTGGCCTATACCGTAGACCCAGGTGAAGACGATGCTTAAGCCAACGAGTACCTTTCCAGCAGTGGGAGACCCAACGGGAGACACGGTGTAGGCAACTGCCATGCCCAACATCAAGCCTGCGTTGAGAAGAGATGTGCCAAGGAGAAGATGCCGGCGGTTGAAGAAGCGCACGGCGGGAAAGGAGAGCATGTTTCCTGTGAGAGCGATGGCGAGAGATACCATGACCCACTTGAAAGGTGAACCGATTCGTGCCTGAACAAAAAAGAAGACTGAGAAGGCTGAGATGAAGTAGATACCAGTACTAGCTTGACCAACAGCTGTCGCGATACTGAGAAGAGTGCGTCGCAAGTCGGTGCCTCGGAAAGCATCAAGCAAATGAGTAGTGGAACGAATTTCAGTCTCTTCCAGCCAAGCATTCTTCATAATCATGATATCCTCACGGATTCTTTCATCATCGGTAATACCACGTAGCTTTCGAACCGCAGCCTCTGCTTTATCGTCCTGACCTTTGGAGATGTAATAACGGGGAGTCTCTGGTAGGAATACCAGTCCTACAGACATCAGGACCGGAACAACAAACATGATTGCAAGGGGTATCTGGTACGACAGGCGACTGAGCATGACCTGAGTAGAGTTATCGACGACGATACCGATAAGAGCACCAATGTTGATTTGTAAGACTACCAGGCCAATAGCTGCACCTCGAAGATACGCTGGCGTAGACTCTCCGATATAGATAGCTGAAAAGGTACTGTAAAAGCCGTTGGAGAAGCCAAGCATGACACGACCGAAGTACAATGCGGCGAGATGCGTGCTTCCCATCTGTGCAGCGACTGAGACTATGCCAAAAAGGGAAGCGATCCAGAGACCGACTCGAGGGCTGATGAAACGACCGAAGTTGAAGATGAGGATACATGCTGCGAGGGCACCGAGACTGATAAGACTCTGAAGGAGGGTTTGCACTTTCGTTGTGATATTGTAGCCGATTGGGTTCGTGGGCTATTTGGTGATTCAGTCAGTGCTTATCCATTTCGAAGAAACGGACCATGAGATAGACTTACATCGACGTAGCCAAAGACAATGAGGAAGCCGGGCATAGACTGGAAGCCAGAAACGGCAGCTGAATCATATCCATACTGGAACTGGGCCAACGCGATGAAGAAGCAAATGGCGATCAGTCGCTTCTCACTCCATAACGAATTGAGTTGAACTCTAGCAGAGGTTTGCTGAGCCTCCATTTCGAGAGAGTATTCCCCTGAGAGTAAAAGATGATGTTAAAAAAAAAAAGGAGGACTACGCAACTGTGAGTTTGTCCTGTCCTTGCATGAGAAGTGGAGAGGAAGGATCAGCGATATATCCTTTTTGAGCATCGCGCACCCTCTTGGACCCGCTTCCCCAGATGTTTACCCCGCGATCTAATACTCGGCGCGATAACGAATTTAGGCTTGGACTAGCCTGCATTACCCAGCTTTGGCAAATTTGTTTCTTTCGGCGGTATGCATCCGACAGAATCACAACAGCCGAAGAGTCAAAGTCCCCTCACTGGAGGCTGAAAGCCACTCCCAATATAGCTAGGCTGCAGGTATAAGACAACGCTGAGATCCAATGGGCTTATGTAGATACTGAACAGTATACTGCTATTATTTGCTGTACATTGAGTTCCATGTTCTTTGGCAAATTTACTTGATGTGTCGCTAGAGTAGCGAATTACTGCCAGTATGAATACCGAAAGTGTGATGAAACAGCTCCAAGCTATGGAGGCCAAGATTGAAAAGCTCGAGGGTAATTGTCATCACAACATGTATTTGCTTTGGCGTGTCTAATTTCGCAATAGCCGAAGCGGATGTGCGAAAACTGCAGCATATCTACGGGTATTACCTTGACAAATGTCTTTACAAAGAGGTATGTATCACCTCACACCAATGCAATCCCATCAAACACATCACTGACAGGTCAAGGTGGTGGATCTGTTCTCAGACTCACCAGATGCATACGTGCAGTTTCTTAACGGACGCTTCAGAGGCAAAGACTCCATCCGCAGGCTCTTCATCGACAGGTGGTCCAATTACTTCGTCGGAGGCCGCAACGGCCCCATCCACGGCTGGCTTCTAGACCACTTCATCGGCCAAGATATCGTTGATTTCCAGCCCGGCACCAACACCGCCAAATACCGCGGACGAACCCTTATGAGTGCCGGCACCCACAAGACGCTATCCCCCGAGTACCCCGGTGGCCAGCGCCAATGGTGGGAGGGCGGCGTCTACGAGAACGAGTACATTAGAGAGAACGGAGTGTGGAAGATCTTCCGTCTGCGGTACCATCCCTTCTGGCACGGAAGCGTTGAGCAGGGCTGGCAGAATTCGGAGCGGTTTGTGCCTTTGTTTAAGGAGACGTATCCGGAGAATCAGCATGGGCCGGATGAGTTGTGGGAGGGGGCGGATTTGTGGCCTGATACGAGAGTTGTGCCGTTTCATTATGTGCATCCTGTTACGGGGAGGCAGGTGGCGAATGAGGATTTGCAGGCGCCCAAGTGGAGGGAGCCAGCGAGTAGTGCTCCGCCTCCAAGGGTCATTGATGACTGGACTGTATGATGGGCATGTATTATGTACATGGTAGCTACAGTAATAGATCAGTACTGCAATTTATTAGAAGGATTAGTGTCATCATATGCCACTTCCTTCGAGCACCGACAAGCTGAACTACGTCTAATGATCGCCGCATTGCCAGAGCGTTAGTTAAGACGAGTTTACGACCAAGTCGATCTCGAGCAAACTTGACCACCAAAGCATCAAATAATACTTGCTCAACTCATTAGCGACTATTCATTGTTCGTCATTTAAGTATATCGACTTGTTACCAAGACTCTCATTGATTGCGTCCAACGCGATTTCATCTAGCACTATCTCCCAGGCTAATAGCATACCAAGGGAGGGTAACACAATAGTACCACCGCTATCCCAAGTAGCACAAAGTCTTCGGTAGATATGGCATGATTTAATACAGATTATTATAGCTTGGACTGGATTTTTTTTACAGCTTGATCCAATGGTGGAAGTCTTCTTGCACTGCGAGTAATAACCTAAGCTTTCTCACATGCGATTCTCATTTGCTGCCCCACCGGTCTATGAGTGAACCCATGCTTATCATCTCAGAGGTTGTTATTGTCATTGAACCTCGGCTGTATCCGTTACAGACGAGTAAATGGTGGCTTGGGTCACGATAAGTAGGGTGAGGTCCGGGTATCTATAGTCCGAAAACGGAAAAGGGACTGAACTCATGTTCTTGGCTTAATACCCATCGGAGGTATGGCTCCGAATGCAAATGCCAGCCACTTAATTTCACCAGAAAAGGGCAGAGATGACGCGGAGAGGAGAAACGAGACAAATGGGGGACTTTGATCCAGAACTGATCGGCAGAAGGCCCCTAAATCATGAAAGCGATCGGATAATGCATTCGTAGCACACTCTTCGCTTTCACATCGCATCGGCAAATATCAATGGGTAATTCAATAGCCATATCATTGCTGGTCTTAATTACCCGATATAATTGACAATAACTATCACTTGTCACACTTCTATACCATGAAATCAGTGTCGCTTTATGTTTTGCTGGCGTTTTGTTTGATTCTGGCATGGGTCATTTTGACCCTCATTAATCTCATTCGTTCCCCACTGAGACGCGTTCCTGGACCGCTTCTTGCAAGGTTCACAAGGCTATGGCTCCTCAAACAGGCTTACTTTGGGACATATCCGAAGACCAGCATCGAGCTACATAGACGATATGGTCAGTTCATTCATTATTATGTACATCAACTTGATTTGACAGGGCCCAGGGCCCATTGTACGCATAGCACCCAACGAGTACAGCATCGACGATCCTGCAGCAGCCAAGATCATCTATGGAAGTGGCAGAGGATTTACAAAGGTTCTTTTCAACACTCCTTTCGTAATCGTCGCTGACATGGTCTATCTATAGTCTTTTTGGTATTATGCCAGCGGTAATCCCGTCAGCCCTCTCCCCAACATCTTCGTCGAACCGAATCCGCATATCCATGCCCAAGCTAGACGCAAGGTGGCAGCGGCCTATTCGATGACCAACTTGGTCCAACTCGAGCCTTTCATCGATAAATGCTCTGCCGTTTTAAAGGAGAGACTAGAAGAGTTTGCTCGTTCTGGTGCTTCCATGGAGATATCCCACTGGATGCAGTGTTATGCTTTCGATGTGATAGGCATGATGACGGTAAGATACAGAGCGATCGTCAGCTAAGATGTGTTGACTAATTGTGGTAGCTCGGCAAATGGTTTGGTTTCATGGACTCGGGTGAAGACATACAAGGCATCATGTCGTCTCTGGACCAGTACTTGGTTTACTGTTCCAACGTCGGGATCTTCCCAGAGTGGCACAAGACTCTGTTTCGACGACAAATGCGATCCAAGAAAGTATCTGGCCTGGCACATGTCCGAGAATTCGCCAATGAGCAACTTGAAGTAAAGCGCGAGAAGGTCAAGGCAGATGAAGAAGACACTAGCTATGCAGCAGTGGACTTTATCACCAAGTTTCTTCGTATCCAGGCGCAAGATCCGGGGAAGATTACTGACGCTGACATCAGTTCAGTGGCCAGCACGAATATCGGCGCTGGTTCGGATACAACATCTATCAGTTTGACTTCAATTATCTTCAACTTGATCAAACACCCGAGAGTTCTTCAACAACTCCGTGCTGAGATCAAAGAGCATGAGAGTGAAAACAAAATATCGGATCCAATCAAATTCTCCGAAGCCAACCAGCTTCCGTATCTTCAAGCAGTGATAAAAGAAGGTCTGCGAATGCACCCTGCCACTGGACTCAGTCTTGGCCGCGTCGTTCCGTCAGATGGTGCGACTCTTGCTGGGCAATTCTTTCCCCCAGGGGTATGCAGTCCTGCACATGAATAATTCTTTGTGATGTCGTCTAACTATGATAGACTGTTGTTGGTATCAATGCTTGGGTAGCCCATGCCAACACCACGGTGTTTGGTCATGATGCTCATGCATTCCGACCCGAAAGGTGGCTCGACCACCCAGAACTGGTCAAAGAACGTGAAGCATACTTCATGACTGTAAGTAGTATCCTCAAAAACCATCGCGTTACCGTGTTCTAATTCTTTACTACAACAGTTCGGTCAAGGCTCTCGCACATGTCTGGGCAAGAACATAAGCCTCATGGAGCTTTCCAAAGCAGTTCCACAAATAGTTCGGCATTTTGACTTCGTCCCGAACACAAAGTCCGGAGAGCCGGAGTACGTGACGGAGAATGTCTGGTTTGTGAAGATCATGGAGTTCCATTGTAAGGTTTATAGTAGAGCTAGGCAGTAATAGTACAACAGGTCCTCTTGAATAGTAGGTCAAGTACTTTTCATGGTCATGATGACCCAAATGGAAAGATAGATGAGATATCCATGAGGTTATCCAAAATCCCATTGTCAATCACGATATCTGCCATGTCAAGTTCATTTAACCACGTCATCGCTAGTTGATCCGTACTTTGGTCAAGTGGAATCCTGTACACTTGTCAATATCATTCCATGAAGTTGGGAAAAATACTACGTACCGTTGAAAAGGTTCCGTTACGATCTGAGGATACCCCAAAGGCTCTGAAGGGTGCATCGTGATGTTTGGTGTGTTTTCAACACCTTCTGCAAGTCCACATTGTTGCAACTGGAATAGTGTCTCTGGTATAAGATGCTTCGGGTAGCCAGATACGCTTATTGCCAGTAATATGCGCAGACATTGCTTCGCTCGGGCTTGATGTCCTTCCATGTGATATAGTCCGCAAGCAGCAACAATAACTTGAAGTGCTTGTAGAGCAAACAAGTAATCGGCCATGACCAGACTGGAAGCTACTTTATGAAGGACCATGCTTTCCAAGATTTCAAAAGATGATTCAGCGGCAGAAACACAGGTTTTGGCAAGTGAAGCGAATAATGGCTGCTTGACTGTCTCGACATGCTCGATTCCATGTAATAAATTATGCAGAAGGAATGGCTTGGTGACGAGCATCATGGTACTCCAGTAGCGAAGGTGAAGAAGAGATATGGACCTTCTGTAGGACAGGGATACCGAGTGTGATAGATGCAGATGTGGTGGGACGTGGTCTAACCAGTCTTGCAGAGCAGTCATTGAATCGTTGAAGAGAGCTCGTGATAACTTTTGTCCACCGTGGACGGGTCCATCGTAGAGCTTCTGCCGTATACTTTGCGTGATCTGAGCAAGGCGGATACACTGTTCGAGATAACCGTTCGGTGTATGCGAGCCTGGACTGACGACCTAGTGGCATATCAGAGAGAGCTTATGGTTTTGCTTAGACTCAATACCTACAAACTCTGATGGTAAAGGGGGCTTCCAACACGTGTCATTCGGTGGACTGTTCATGCTTGGCTTTCCTAGAGCAAGAGAGAGATCTTGATCGACGAGATACAAGGTCCACCAAAGACGTCTCGCGTGAGCCTGACTTACAACACCACTATTTGTAGAGTACTTATCCAGATGCAAACCTAGAGAGAAAGCAATGCGAACTGCCAGGCCGATATAAAGGTATGCTGAGTTCGTGAAGCCATGGGACTGGAAGGCCAAAGACTATAGAACTTGTTGTCAGCTTCGATCTACTAAAGCGTGGTATCACACTCACCAGCACTATCAATGCCCGTATACTATCGAGATCTGCTTCATCACAGACCCTCGTCACCAGAGACTTGGCCATCTCCAACGAGTCATGCGCCCTCTGCCCATTTACCAATCCATTAGGTGACGGCTCACATGAAGCGCACAACGCCACTATCCCATGCAGTGAACAAAGCCAAGAAGCAGTGAGCTGTCCGGTGTCACCAGAGTACGTGGCCTCAAGTCGAGTGTAGAATGATTCTGCAGAGTATATCCAGTACAAGCAGTGAACCCGCTCAAAGAAGCGAGCTGCACAAGATGATAATAGATCTCGTGATGAAAACTGGCATGGGTTCCCAGGTGACGATACTGTATCTGCTAAAGGAGACTTGACTGATGGAGGGCTGACTTTAAGCATTCCGGGTATTTTATCCTTGTCCTTGTCTTTGGTTCTTGTTCCTGCACCCATTTTGAGCATCCACGATCTCACGGCGCTGTTGAAGCTGGCGCCTGACTCTGCTCCCATGAAACCTACACGTATTAGCTATAGAGAGGGATGTGTGCATGGATAGAACTCACGATACTCCCCGTGAGCGTCTGCTAGAAGACAGCCTAGGTCATGGTGGAGATTCACAATCTCTGGCAGAAATATCTCCTCTTCCTCACCTCGACCATCTTCTGAATCGTGCAGCAGAAACTCTTCTTGGTCTATCGGTTTATTTCCAGTGTCTAGCATGGGATCGTCTGCCGATACTTCGATAAATGACAGAGTAGGCGTGGCGATATCTGTCTGTGTCTTGAACGCGGGCTGTTTGTTCTCATCAATCAACCGTCGTAGATTCGGTATTGTCAACTCTTCACCCGGAAAGCAATTACTGCACAACTCACGAAGGAGTCGGTACTCCTCCTCTGATACGAAGTAGAAGGGCTTTTGTCGCCGCTTCTCCATATCTACTGAGCAGACCTCATCGTTGCTGCGGCAGTAATCGCAGGGGCCATCGGCATCTGCACTCAACGTCAGTCTTCTTTCGCTTGCCCATTTAAAAGCGTAAGTACCAGGTTTATTGCACTTGAACCTTCATTAGCATGCAAATGGACGCGTTCAGGTCTTCAACTGTACCTTTGTTTTTCTTGACTTGCAGCGATCGCAGCTGATAGCTGTCCGACTCACCCTCGATTTCTTGGTGACCTTGGAACTTTTGCTCGACATTATGGCGCATTTCAACCCGGCGTCAAAGCTGTTGAGTATTGGCAAGTGACAGATGCTGTCAATTACAGTCGCAATGTGAGTCAAGTCAGGGGAGAGGGAGAGGGATCCCCACTACCCCACACTCCAGATCGTCACGAGTCTGACATAATTGAGCCCCCGTATCGAATGGCTAGGCTTCCCCGCACTTATACTAGTTAGGCTTTAATTTAGCAATCATACTACAAGTAGCAACTTACAGATTGTCACTTTAGATAAACTGAAAACTTACTAAAAAAACAATGCGGGGAAGGCTGAGCTCGGTACATAATGGCGGCAATTAAATTAATCGCTTGAGAGCATCTTTTTTGGCTCCTCCACCAAAACCGCGCGCCATCTGATGTGCAATCTGGAGAGACCGACGAACACACCAACAACAAAGTCCTCCTTCAATTACCCAATCTTTTAATAGTGATAGCATAGGGATGAGGGTAGCCTAAAGCAAAATTGTCGTTGCTAGGTCTTAAAACATTGTCAGGCTATTCAACAGCTGCTTTTTCGGTGGCAAGTCCGGTTTCTAACCAAAGAGCGACACAAGGTCGCCAACGAGATGCATTTCATTCCTCGCCATCTCGCTCATAGGGTTACAAAGTGTCACAATGCAGACAGACGATACTAGCAGCCCTCGTGGATATTAGAACGGCATCCCTTTGACCCAGTCAGTGATTGATATATATAAGTATAACCCTAGAACAACTTACCAGTGAAAGCTTTTCCCACGACTCATCACGAGTCATACAAGAGAGTTCGAGCCCGCGTAGCTTTAGATCGGTCCACTTATCTGTGTATGATACATAGGATCCCTGCTACAATGCTACTTCTTCCTTGGCAGACTCATAGGTAAAGGTTAAAGGGTAAATTCAAAATAATAAAAGCAAAGGGAAGATGTGTGTGTTACTAAAAGCAGCATTGACGAAACAAAATCTAAAACAGACTTGTTTGACTTGAAGAGGTACGGGGGGTACCTCATCTCAATGGTGGTACACACCAGCAATAAGACCAAAAACATGAAGCTGCTAAATAGTTCTGCGTGGTAAATTCCGATTTTTCTGTTGGGATGTTTATAGTAGTATAATGCCAGCCTCGCCATCGTAACCGTAGACATTACATTGAAGACAGAAGGAGATGACGTAGCTCTGAAGCCAATTATAGCGATGATAATGGTCAGCCACCATCGATTGTGTCTTATGAAATGTGAGGTGCCTGGGAGGAGCTGAGCTACAAGAGGTAGATCTTGATGGAGAGCCGTAAACCAGAATAGCATAGGAATCGCTGCAGGCATATAAGGGTCAAAGATGGCGGGAAGTTTGGCGTCCTTCTTAGTCTCTAATGACCCTAAGCATAGTACCGAGAGAGATAGCCACAGAGGAAATGACGTGTTCATGGAAATTTCGGCGAGGAGTTCAATACCATGCGCTATAGACCTGACCCAAGTCACCCAGCCGCTAGTTTGGGAAACCTCGAACCGAACACTGACAGTTGGCAGACTTGTAACAAAGCTTGAAAGGGTGGAGGAGACGATGACCAGATCATCTTGTGATAAATAACTCCAGCTTGCCATCTCTGAATGAGAACTATCTTGCAATGCACGATCAATCTCTTGGAACGTTGATAGATCAGGTCGGTAACAGACAGACATGCGAAGTGGTCCTTTGAATGTCTTGAGTAACCAATGAGTCTCATATGCCTCTAAGAATACTGCAAAGCAAGTCCCTGTGCCCCGGGTCTGCAATAGTACAGCCGTCACACATTCAAATGTACCGCTTACAGTCCATCCAAGTGACTGACGAGCGAAATATTCATTCTTTGAAATGAACCACGAATTCTTCTTTCTCCGGTGGTGGGGGATTAGAAATGTATTTGCGGGATCGTGTTGTTGTGACCATCCAGTGGAAGTTCGGATCCCAACAAACTTCAGGTGTTGGCTGGGCACGGACAGAGACAACTGGGCCGGTTTGCTGTTTGTGGCTGCTAAGAGCGTCTCAAAAGGTCGAAAAGGAAGGTCTTTTAAGCGCGTCATCAAGTGCACTTGACAATGTGCCCACCGCCTCCAGACATTGTGCTCGATAAAAGACGTCTCCTGCGAAGTTCGAGCGTACATACTTGGCCCCTGGCGAACAACTGGCAGAGCGAGCAGTCTCCAGGGGTCATTTCTCATACGGCAGGGCAAAATTAGGTAAGGATGGCTGTCGCTGGATATAGGGAGCTTGATGCTTAGACCTCGGTCGGTCAGTGATCTATCAATGTCTGCCTCAACCAGTACCAACTGCTGGGACCCCGAGAAAGAAGAAACCGACGTGGCAAACAGACCCCATATATCATTGTCCTCTTCTGGTGGTTGTAAATGATACCAGGGATGGCCATTACGAATGAGGAAACGAAATGCTGGGGTCCAATAGAATGGCTTTCTTACGTGCGAGGAGATTTCTTCTGGCATCGCGATATCCCAAGCGAGTAGCGTAATGTCAAAGACTGTTGGGTCTCGGACGATGGCTTCTTGGAGACGAAAGAAAGCCCGCTTGGGGCCTTCGCCATATAACAACGGTATGTTGATACCGAAGAGGCCGAGAAGACAGTACGACATATCCTCTCCGCGCGTCGTGGTTCTCTTAGAGGCCCAATTCATCCTTTGGGCCACCGTAGCGCTGGATATCAATACCTGACGTGCCTGAGTACTGAAATTATCTTGGGTTTCGAGGTACTTTTGTTCGATATCGGTTATTTCGCTGACAATCGAGGCGTACTCGTGACGTGTCCCAATCACGGACCACTCTAAGGAGAAAAATACCAGTTCCTTCGGAGCCAGAAGTTCCTGCAGGGTCCATCCACGGGTAAACCAGCGGCTTTTGCCCATAGACTTTCCAATATCTTCGAAACCTGCAGGCACATCATCGAGGTATGCAAAGCATATTTCCGATTTTTCATACCACTCAAACATGCTGTTGATAGCCTCGGAGAGTTCTGCACTACTCGTTTTATCGATGCAGCAGGTATCGACCCAGACGTAGTCGAAGCCGCGGCGGCGAGCCTCCTCACATGCAGACCTTGTCTTGGTAAATCCCGCGCCGTGCCCTGTACGCAGAGACGGAACATCCTGTAGCATAATCTCCTCAGCACCCCATGTGTGAGAGAGAATAGCATAGGCCGGCTTCTGGTTGCCTGGGAACCACTCAAGGTCCAGTGTATTGACGTTCAAGAGACGCATGTTGGATTGCTGTTGATTGTTCTGAGGAGGGGTTGTAAAATACAGTACTATCTTTCTGAGCGCTTATAAATAAGCACATTGTGGGGGCCTCATGCACTATCAAGCCAATTGTAACGAGCGATGAATACGTGCGGGTGAAGGAACTGTTACATTTAGATATAGAATCTTTACTTGGTCTTTTCTTTCTATACATTAGTATTCGTATTTGAAATAAGGACATCTGAGCTTATTAGTGTTCTACTGTACGATTTAATTCTTATAACGTATCGGCGGAGTTGTAGGTTTAGCACTTCTTACGTGCGTTATGTATTTATTTATATGGAAAAGAGGTAGACCGACCAGTTTTAATAATATAGGTAGATTATATAGCAAGCCTAAACTCTATTCTAAAAGCGTACCTTAAAGGACCTAGAGAGGAAGAGACAGTAAAGCTATTTATAAGTTACCCAGTCCTTTCCTATAGGTAGCTAAAATGGCCGCTAATAAGATCCCTGCTGTAGAGCTGCTATTAGGGAATAAGAAATAAGTAGCGTATCTATTAGCATTACGGTTAAGAGTCAGCCTTAACTGCCTAAGAACGCCCATTCTCATTCATAGATTGCAGCGAACTTTTTCATGATCTCATTTGCCGATAGGAATAACGCTGCAGAGACTGCCCCAAGCCTCCCGAATTGTTCAATGTATCGCACTACCAATATCGTCAATACGCTGCTTTGGAGGTCATTAACAGAATGGCAAGAGAACCCACATGAGTGTTCATCTTAATGGCTGGCGTGCAGCTACCTCAACACCAGAGGGACACGCAAAAACCTAGTCAAAAAAGCCGGGCCTTAAGAAACTTTGCAAGAGCCTACTGTGATCTTCTTATCCTTCACAATTGAAAAGTCTTGAGAGGCGAGTGGCCGAATTCTACCACTTGCATATGCTGTGGAAGGGTCTCGATTTAAGTTTATTAAGTGGCTGAACCGGCACAGACCAGTGTGTATTGCTATCAAAGTATTATCTCTTATTTCTCATAACTCAAAGACTACCACTGTAAAATAACATGAGCAGAAAAGATTAGATAGCCAATACCTAACCCTTCAATCCTACTAACCCTACTAACCCAACGGTACACTTCTCTCTGTCTAATGGGAGCTTATGGCATGGAGGCCAGCAATACGTCCAAAGACGAGTGCCCGCATAACGGCCACTGCATTTGGAGCCTTCTCGTAGAAATGGCCAGTAATCTCACCTGCAGCATATAGATTAGGAATGATGCCTCTCTGGCCAAGAACGCGCGCTTCCACATCAGTCGCAATGCCGCCGAAAGTGTAGACAATGGCCGCGGCTAAGGGGAATGCGGTATACGGCGGAGCGTCGAGCGGCCTAGCCCAGTTCGATTTCGATGGTTGCAAGCCTGAGGTAGTTGCGAGATTATCAAGCCGGCCCGCCGTAAAGCCAGATATGTTTGCGTTACAGGCTGCATTGTAGTTTAAGATTGTGTTCAGAAGCGCTTGTTCCGGCATCCCCATCTGTGCCGCCAGGCCAGAAATCGTGTCCGCTGTCACCGGCGGCATATCGGAGCGGATAGCTGCCTCATGGTCCTCCAATTGAAAGAATCTGGAATCACAAATTGCCCAGGCTAAGCGGCCCGGTGTGTCAAAATGTATGGTTCTGGAAAGTTGCTCCCACGTGTCATGCACGAGTCCAGCACCTTCATCTACGAACCGCTTTCCGTCCTGATTTACCACAACCCCGTACGGGTAATTGAGGACCAGTGGCGCTGGCTGACTGCTCCGTGGGTCGATTATTTCGCTGTGCATTCCGTTCCAATCGCCAGAGGCCTTGGCTCCGTTGGCCAGCGCCATCTGGATGCCGTCGCCGGCGTTCCAGGCCGTCCCAGGTGATATCGGCCTCAACGTCTCCGCACCAGGACCAAGATGAGTACGCAGCATGTCTGGACTGCCTTGAAACCCACCACTGGCGAGCACAACAGACCGGGCCATGATTCGTCGCCCATCAGCTGCCTCAATCATGGCCTGTCCTCGGTCAAGATGAAGTCGCTGGGCACGGCAATTATACACCAGTTGGACACCCTTCGATTTGGCTGATTGCTTGAGGGCTTCGACAATGGCAGCACCTTTACCAATAGGCTGGATCCTGTTAGGCCAAGATTTCAAGAAATAGTCCATGGCGTGAAACTGCACCCCCTGCTTTTCGAGCCATTGGAGGGCTTCAGGGGCCTGGCTAGCCAGCCTTTCGAAATACGCGCGGTCGCCACCACTTCCGCTTGCAGCCAGCATGTCGTCCACGAAGCCTGGTAATACCTGATTAACAGATGGCATTCGCATGTTGGCAGGGCTCCAGCGTGAGTTTCCACCGCTCGCATGCTCTGGTGCATGCTCTAGCACGGCTATCTGCGCCGAGGGCGAGAATTCTGCAGCCGATACTGCAGCGGCGAGGCCGGCAATGCCATGACCAACTACGACAAGGTCGTACATGCTGATATACTCGAGTCTGAAAATCTTAGAGGACTCGGCTTCAGGGTGTTGGTGGTCTATGTCTCTTGGAACACTTCTTGGTCGCGGTATTATTAGAAAATTGAGGCTCTTACATACAAGCTTCAGATGCTCGCGGACTCCTGCAGGGTTGAGTGCGCGTGACCACATTGCGATGACTCGATCTTCCTAAAGTAGAGTAGCCGCTGCAGCAAAAAGAGATGCGTCAGAAATTATTGTGGAGCGGACGGTCCTTTTGTAGCGGCGTGTTTTGATTATACCACAGATGGCGTAACGTGATTGATAAGCAAATATCCCAGACAAGCCAACGTCCCACGAATCGGCTCTTTCATATTATCATTATTTGATCAATTAATCTACAACAACTAAGTGTGGCAGTTCCAAATAATGAGGCTAGTATGAATCTAGCACTTCGAGTCCTTCTAAAAGACCCAGAGCTAAGATGGTGATAGCACGGGGGGTAGGATAGCCTGGAGCAAAAGGCTCGTTGCTGAGTCCTACATCATCATCAGGCCATCCACCAGCTGCCTTTTCAGCGGCAAGTCCGGCGTCTAATCAAGGAGCCACACAAGAGGCCTTGCGGCCGGCATGACCAATTTGGATACAAATAAGGGAGTTGTTGGCGTGAGCAAAGTCAACGTGCTTTCGCAGTCCCTTAATATGGGACTCCAGCCAGATGCCAGAGTCTTCTGGAGTGATACGACCCCATGCTTGGACAGCAGTAGCTACCAGTATTTATATTTTTTTTTTACTCTCAACTAAAGCCCGAGCCTTCTCGATTTTCTCAAGGTTATCAACAATAAGGTTAATCTGTCCGCGCAGATCGAATTCCGGTGTATCATAATGTTAAAGTTCATCTCACAAGAACTGACTTTCTCAACAAGTACGTAAATCACACAACACGGCTGCCTAGGTCAACACAGCAACGACTGAACTCTATGATGAGGGTGATAGAAGAAGCTTCCGCTGAGCTGTACGGATACAGTAGCTGATTGTAGCTAGCAGTATGATAAGTCCGGGGCCGCGCTGGGCCAGTCCGCCGTAGTGAGCAAAGTACCAATGCTACTGAAAGCCATCACGAGCACTGTACTGGCATACAGGGCTAACCCAGATTCGATCGGGCATGGTCATGCCTCGAATCTTGATGGGTGTGACGACCTTAGGCAGAGAACCATTAGAGCCGTCCAGACCGATAGCTAGCGCGGGAAGCTGCTCGGGGTTGAAGTATTCTGCTCCTTTGGCGGAGACATTCTGGACAACCTCCTTGTTCACGTCTAGATGCTTTGTGCCGTTCTGAGAGGCAAGGATAGGAATGGCCTGGGAATTTTGCTGTGATTGAACCGTCATATTGACCGGTGATCCAGGTATTTTGATGGGTGACTGATGATTGAAGATCGAAGGTAATTGTCCGTTTTGATGTCGTGGAATAATTCGAACGATCTATACCATCTTCAAATAGGTAGATAGTTGGCCAGATGGAATGCAGGAACACGATCTGTAACCAGCTCTTTAATGTCAACAAACCTGATTATAAGGTTTTCCATCTTCGATTACACTTTTTGAGCATTTTGACTCCAATGCCCACACAGGACCTTATTTTTTTTATTTTTTTTGACTTTATTTGCTGCCCTACTATAAGGTTCAGCTGGATATAAAATGCCTGACTTGCTTCCATCCGGTTTTTTTCCTCTTTTGATGTCAACCAACGTTATGCTTGTTGTTTGACAAATTTGACTGATTATGCCTCCCTTACTCATACGTAGTTTACTGTGATACAGATTTTCGTACGTAGTTTCTTGCGGGTGCAGATTTGTAATCATCCCTAGATCAACAAGCAAGGCGGCACTGAAAAACGATCCTTGACTCACATTCTTGGTTAGTAGATATTTCAGTTAAAAACTTGAGAGACCTCGAGAAAGTTTCGTCTTTGGTTTGTTAGACCTAAAGTAAAAAGAAAATCATTTCCACAATTTTCATGGCTTGAGTTTAATTAGAAAAACTAATTACTACAGCGGGGCCTGAGAATAAGCTTTTGCGACAGATATAAAATCTTTGCTTGATCTGTTCTTTTCGTTGATTCTTTTTCCTGTTTGATACTCTAGCTCACCAGTGTTCCACTGCACGATTCAATTCTCGCCACCTAACGACTGCATTGCTTATACCAACGCCAGACTTATCTTTCTTGTAGGGTAAATCCGACAAACAAAATGCACAATAAGAAAGCTGCCGCTCCCGCATCCCGCGAAGAGATCTTGGACTATCTTCGCGGTCAGATGGAATCAAATCACCGACAAGTCAGTTTCCACAACTCAGCATCGCGGATACTACACCCCTGCCCATTCCCAACCGGCCTCTGCTCCGCCTTTGGTCACAGCATGGTCACGGAGCTCACTCCTCGGCACTACGAGGACTGTTGCAACAAAACTGTACCCATATATGTCATGCAGACTAAGGGTGAGCACCTACTTGGCTGGGCGTTGCACCATTGGCTGTATCTGAAGTGGTATAAGCCCTATCGAAATGACATCGATCACCAACGATTCATTGCCAAAATGTTCTTTCCCTGTCGGCCTCCGACGGATATGCCGCTGGCCTCATTGGTGGCACTTGTGAATGGACTACACGGCAGACTCTGTGACCAGGTCATGTGCTACCAAAAAGAGGTAGTGCATCTTCCTGTCGGTCCTCCTTACCAAAATGACAATGCTCCACCATCATATTTTCGAGATCAGAGATTTCTGATACTCCAGTCCCTTTTTAAAGCAATTACGATTGTACTAATGGAAAAAGATTTCACTTTCACTACAATGGATATGGGAACATTGCCAGTCATCCTCAGCTTGACAGGTCGGGAAGAGGGGTTGAGTGCAAAATTAACCTTTGACTCCATCAAGAACCATATCACAAACTTTATATCTGAGACAGCCGTCCAGGTGTCTCTGAGCATCGCGATCGATTTCGTCCTGGCACAGAACGAGCGGGAGATATCTGTTTTCGGTGTCCAGCCAGATCCCATAGAGTCAACAAGGGATCCTCAATATTGGGGACTCGAGGCCATCGATGAGTTCGTGCAAAGGAAGGGTGGAGGCGACGAGCCTGTCGACGGACGTAGTTCGACCTGGATTGATACAAAAACTCATACCAGGTGGCCTGCAGCGTCCGCTTTTGTTGAGGAGAAATACTACAGCCGCATGGAGGAACAACGGCGATGGGGGCTGATTCTAGATCGTGCTGGTCTTCGTCATGCCCGCCACCCAAAGCCGACACGCCGCTGCAGTATATGACATTTCCCGCGGTACAAAGGGACATATAGAAAAACGGAAAATTGGGAAGGTAGCTAGCACTACCTTGAGGAGTAAAGACAGACTGAAGTCTCTAACTGTACCAAAATCTCAGCACTATAGAGAGCCAACCTTGAGAGGTTCTATCGAGTCGATATACTGGTCAATTGCGATAGAGTTACTCTCGTTCTGGAACCCCCTACTACCTTAATAAAATATAAACCATGGGAACTCTTGACAGTATTAGTATTATAATACGAAGATCTTAGTTTTTTCTAATTGTCAGTGTCTCTTACTGTTCTAACTCCGAAATCGAAACATTATGGCATGCACTTACAGGAATAATGCACCTTCCATTTCCACCCACGCACAGTACCTTCTTTACTTTCGAATTGTCAGCTCCCCTACTCAATTTGAACTCTCCATGATCATCAATTCCATCGAGTGCCGCGCCGCTACCGACTCTGGCCCTATCGAACTTCAAACCTTCGATCCATCGAATACGTCTTCCCGCGCTTGTGATCTCTTGCATCCCGAATAGCTGTTCCCGTCGAGTCACCCTGTCGTCCCACACCCGTACAACCAGCCCTCACAGTTTGAGACATCTCTTGTCCCTAGCTTCAATATGCCTGCGGAAATAAACGGTCGAGAAAGAACCGATGCCGAAATGGAGGAAGATGGGCGTCGAAGATTGCGAGAGATTTATGAATCTGTCCTACGTCAACAAGCACTCAGCCATGGACAATACGGGCCCCCTCCTGGTCTCTGGCCAGCATACAACCCTGATATTAGCGGACCCGAAAGACCCTATCTTCCAAGTGACACTATCGAGTACAAGTTCCACGACCTTCACTTGCCATCAACAGACTACAGATTAGTTGTTTGTTCCAGTAACAACCCAGCCAAACCCTATGCGGCTCCTTACCAAAACTATGTGCATCAGGAGGGGTATGCCATCATTTGTGCCGTGAACTACCGTAAATGGGATACCGTGCCACAGCTTGCTCAGATGAAATAGTGTGACATCTTAGCAGCCAGCTGCGTTGAGGCGCTGGCCTGTAACGAACGACTCCCTGCTACAATGTCTAACATCTCCGCCATTTGGCGAGTTAATATCGACAACAACCAGACGTGCCGACTGATAAAACAATTGAAGGACCGATACGGTAGTGAGCCTTTCGAGATCAACCCAGCTGAACCATTGTTCTTTGCCTTGATTGCTTCAGACCACGGTCGCGGCATAGCCTCTATGCTCAGGGAATACGCTTGGATGTTTGGGTTCAAAACAATTGTTGCTGCGCTTGTCATGCCTGTTGGCGACATGCCTCATCTTTACTGGAGATTGGCACCAGTGGTTACCCAAGCTCCTGTTCATGAGATTCCAGCAGCTGAATCTCCCATGTCGCGACGAGAGCGACGCCAGCATAAGAAAAGCTTATCCAAGCAGTCAGAAAGCTCACTCTTTTCTTAATGCCGTTTACCCCTATAGGAGGTCACGTCAGGGTTAAGGTCGGGCATGGCTGTCACGGGCGGGACTCGAGGGTGCAGGTAGTCAAGGGACGCTTCAGGCGGGACGGGTTCTATTGCTACGGATAGGCACTGCAGGCAGGTCAGGCTCTATATTTATATCCTGCTATCATCTGGCCTTAGGCTGTGACAATGGCATCCAGTGCAATCTGGCAGGTATTTCTCTCTATTCTCCTCTATTTTCTCTTTTCCTCTTTAGGCTAAAGTAATATACCTTTTTTAATTATAAGATTTTCTATTACTATTAAATTAAGGCCTTTTTTTTATACTTTTTAAAAAGTAATTAATTAGATAGTAAGGTAAAAATTAAACAGTTTAATAT
>JAAVUH010000236.1:0-61314 GCA_014899045.1 Fusarium palustre
GTCAAGAAGAACAGAACAATGACTTGCGCGTCATCTTCACTCTAGCAAATACGCATGACATTTGATCTTCCTCTAACAAACCCACAGTCCCCCTCCCCCCTCCGAAGCCAAGACTCCAATCCCCTCGCTCCCCGAAACAAGCTCACCTTTAAACAAATCTAATTCGTCAGCCCTCCAAGAAACAGACTCCCCGAACGTCATGCACGAGAATCAATAGGGCAATGGTCAACGGTGGCGGCGATGGTCCGACCCCTCTACTTCGGGTCGTCGGCGCCAATCAGGATAAGTCAAGACGGGGAGAATCGCGATGCTCTAGACTCAGTGGAGAGTGATTGGTGGTGTTTTCTTAGAGAAACGAATTGACGAGTTGCTGCTTTTTCCGTTGGGGCGACTATCATGGGAACTTTTGTGGTTGCTCGTCAGTCAGATCAAGAGCGAGTCATCATCTATCTATCCATGTCAACGAACGGGGAGAACAGAACAGAGTACATGGTCTGCCCTGCGAGATCCGAAGAGTGTGCCAGTTTCCATATGTTCTCGCGTGAGATGTAACCAAAATAGTCGCAAACTTAATTAATCCCGCAATTCAATGTGTGGGTGACTTGTTTTGAGGCAAAGATTGGACTTGTAATAGCTGGGATTAACACATTGTGCATATGCTTCATATGCAGCACTACTTTTATTGCCACGATTTTTCGGCTTACGCCTACAAATCCAAGAGGCAGAACTAGAGTCTTGATGTGTGCTGAGACGCCGAATAGATTCTATTGTGTTCTACTCAGACGAGTTATCATATTCTTTGATTTAACACATTGCTGGTAGTCTGCGCTATCAAGGTTACCCTACAACATAGGCCCCACGACAGAGGCAGGGGTGTCGCAGTGGACAAAACATTGTTTCTAGCATGTGAAAGTGGCCCAGTCGTTTGGTTGAGAAGTCATCATGTTTCGATCGACAGGGCACACGAACAAATCTTTTGAATACTTTTGATGAATCCGGATGAATAATTGTATCTCAGTAGCTGTACTCGTTCGATTACTTCCAATAGAGATAATTAATTACTTGCCTGAATCATGGAGAAACATAAAGCAAAAACAGCTTCAGCCTCTACCTCTCCACGTTGACTCCCCCAGGTCCCAAAATTGGCGGGCAGCTATGCCTGAAAGGTCTCTAGATCTGGCGGTATAACTCGGCCCTGGCCCAATCACCGGCAGCCAATTCTTCGTGGGGGGTCGCCCTGACAGTGATGTACAGCACCAAGTCTTGTCGATAAAATGCGACTGTCTGCTTCCATTCATCCTGTTTTTAGATATTTTCTCTTACTTTCACAGGTCTACAGACTTTACAGTACCCTCCTTCCTCTTCAGTATCTTCATTGTTCCATTTCTCAAGACTGGGGTGACGTGACGTTAGACCAGGTACTTGACAGCACAGACGCCTCATCCCACTACCTTATTTGACCCCGCGAGACCCTCAAAAAGGTACACGAACCTCTTTTGAGGCCAACTTCTTCTCACCTAGGAACAGAAAGGGATTGTTATTGCTCTTGTTCCATTCAATTCGATTCACTTCGGCTTAAAACTCCATACTTGGCCTTTACCGTGTCCCCAGAAAAGGATTCGCCTGCTCCGCCACCTGGTACCCAGGTAAATCGGGCAATCAACCGTAATAATTGTTGGGGACTGCCCTGGATATTACCGGACCCGTCACCGACATCTCCTCCTTCTAGTCTCATCTTGCCTCTCCGGGTCTGCAGCTTGGTCGCGTGACCCACCCACCGCTCTTGCCATCTTTATCTTTAAAACCATCCGGCATACCTACGCATTCTCTCCTCTTCTACTGCCATTCTCAATTCACATACAAACAACATCATGACAATCATTGATGTTAACAAGGATCTCGCTGCTCTCTTTGAGCAGCAGGCCTCAGCCACTCCCGATGCCGTGGCTCTTGAAGACGAGAAAAGATCCCTCACATACGCAGAGCTCGACAGAGAAACCTGGGCTCTAGCTGAGCGATTACGTGACTACGGTGTTGGTCGCGATGATCTGGTCGGTGTTCTCATGGGCAGAAGTGCAGACTACGTTGTCGCCGCTCTTGCTGCCCTCCGAGCTGGTGGTGCTTTTTTGGTGCTCGAGGTTGCCTACCCTCCTGGCCTGCTACGAGATGTTATCGAAGATGCGAAGCCAACTGTCATTCTCACTCAAGTGGAGCACTCCACTAACCTCACATCTGAGACTCCCGTTATTATTGTCGACAGCCCCGACAAGCAGGCTCGAGGAGAATCTTCCCCCCATTTGACTGAGAGGCGGTCACTCCCCGAGGACGACGATGTTGAGCGATTACTCTTTGTCTCGTACTCATCTGGTACCACTGGTAAGCCCAAGGGTATCATGAACCCCCACAGAGCCGCTGTCCGCTCATATGACTTGCGATTCGCCGTCAACGACCTCCAGCCCGGCGACAGAGTGGCCTGCAATGTCTTCTTCATCTGGGAGATGCTTCGACCTCTCATTCGAGGTGCCACCACTGTCGCCATCCCCGATTCTGCCAGTTACGACCCCATTGCTCTCGTTGAGCTTTTATCTTCAAAGCGCATCACTGATACCCTCATGACTCCCACACTTTTAGCCACAGTTCTTTCTCAACACCCCAAGCTCGGCCAGAAGCTCCCCCAACTTCGTTCTCTCTGGCTGAACGGCGAGGTTGTCACTACTGACCTTGTTCGCCGTGCCATGGATGCTCTCCCCGAAACACGCCTTCTCAACGTCTACAGCGCCTGTGAGACTCACGAGGTTGCTGTTGGCGATATCAAGACCTTTGTTGATTTCGACACACAAGTGTGCCCCGTAGGTCTCCCTACAGACCCCGAGCACACCTACGTCCTCGATGAGGCTGGCAACAGAGTTGAACATGGTGTGAGTGGTGAGCTCTATGTCGGTGGTAGCCTTCTGGCGCGAGGGTACCTCAACTTGCCAGAAACGACAGCCAAGGCATTCCAAATGGATCCCTTTGCTGGAGAGAAGGACGCTCGCATGTACAGAACTGGCGATTTGGCTCGCATTCTTCCCAATGGACTTTTGGAAATTACCGGCCGAGTTGGCGGCATGATCAAGACTCGTGGTTACACTGTTCAGCCCAGCGCCGTCGAAAGCGCCATTCGAAAGCATCTTGCCGTTCGCGATTGTGCGGTTGTAGCTCACGGAGAGGGCTTGGAGCGACAGATTGTCGCCTACATCGTCCGCGAAAAGGGCGAGTCCCGAGAGCGAACCATTCCTCTCATCGACGACTACGGATACAGTCCCGTTGCCCGACGTGCTCTCACTGACCACCTTGCTCACTACATGATTCCTACTATTTGGGTCGAAGTAGACGAGCTACCTACACATGGTGTTTCTGGCAAGACAGACCTCAAGGCTTTGCCTGTGCCACCTTCCCCAAGATCGCCCAGACCTGCCCCCAAGAAGGAGCAGAACATTAAGGTCAAGACCGAGACTGTTATCCAGCTGTGGGCTGCATCGCTTAACATGCCTGCCAACGTCATCACACCAAAGCACGACTTTTTCGACTTGGGAGGTCACTCTCTAGCCCTTGCTGACCTTGCTGGACGTCTCACAAAGACCTTTGGCTTCCCTGTTCCTCTGGCTCCTTTGGCTGGAACTCCTACTTTGGAAGGACATGTTGCAGCCATCAAGGCAGCCCGTGATGGTCACACTGCTGCTGTGCAGGCTGATCTACCAGCTGTTCTCCGCGCAGACTCTATTCTCCCCGACGACATTCAAGGTAATGGTACCCCTATGCGTGCTCTCAAGGATGCCGAGACTATCCTTCTGACTGGTGTCACCGGTTACCTTGGTGCTTTCCTCCTCAAGACCCTGGTTGACTCTACCGACGCACAGATTATCTGCCTTGTGCGATTCCCCGAGCCCGTGGAAGACTGTGCACCTGCTGGTATGGCCCGTATCCGAAAGAACTTGATCGATCTCGGACTTTGGGAGGATTACCTGCTGGAGCGTATTGAGATCTTGCCCGGTACACTCACCAGGAAGCGACTGGGTCTTTCCCCTGAAGTGTTTGACGAGCTATCAACCCGTGTTCAAGTCATTGTACACGCTGCTGCTACTGTCAACTTGGTCTACCCCTACGCTGCTCTGCGAAACGCCAACGTTAACGGCACCCGAGAGATTCTTCGTCTTGCTGGCCGCAGTGGTGCTACTGTTCATCACGTCTCTACCAACGGCGTGCTCCCCCCGTCTCACACTGGTTGGTGCGAGAACACTGTCATTGATGTTGATGATGTTCCTACCAAGCTTCTCGACGGTTACGGCCAGACCAAGTGGGTTGCTGAGAAGCTTGTCGATGAGGCAAGCCGCCGAGGCATTCCTGTGCGAGTTTACCGTCCCGGAACCATCAGCGGCCACAGTGTTTCTGGCTCTACCAACGCCTGGGATTTGATCAATGCCATTATCGTCGAGTCCCTCCAGCTCGGCAGGGCTCCTGATGTCGAGGGCTGGTACGTTGAGATGACTCCTGCTGATTTTGTCAGTGATGCCATTGTCACTCTCGCAAACCACACCAGCGACACTGAGCAGACTCTTTACCATCTCGGTGATCCTGCTCCTGTTCCTTCCAAGGATCTGTTTAACACTCTAGCCAAGCTGGGCTACCCCACCGAACCTCTATCCTGGGATGAATGGGTTGCTCTGTGGTGGGAGAAGCGAGGCAACAAAAAGACTGGTAACGACCCCTTTACTGTCGACATTCTTCGAGGTGGTATGCCCAGCGTCGAGGTCCTCAAGTCGGTCATTGTGCTCAAGGATGGAAAGACACAGCCTACACTTGACAAATACAATGTCCCTCGCCCCAAGATGAACGAAAGTCTTCTTGAGATCTATATGCGACACTTTTATGCCCGTGGTTGGCTGTCTCGACCTCCTCGCCGAGGCCAAGTCAATGGCTCTGCTAAGAAGGTTCGCAAGGGTCGCCTTGTAGGCAAGGTTGCAGTGGTGACTGGTGCCTCTTCTGGAATTGGCGCCGCTGTAGCAGCTGGCCTTGCCAAGGAGGGCGCGCATGTGGCCGTGGCGGCTCGACGGACCGAAGCCCTGGAAGACGTTAAGAAGAAGATTAGCGTCTACGGTGGTAAGGTGTTGATCCACAAGACCGATGTTACAAACAAGGCCCAGGTGGAGTCCCTGATGAAGGAGGCAAGCGAACAACTTGGCCCTGTCGATATCCTTGTCAGCTGCGCGGGTGTCATGTACTTTACCATGATGGCCAACAACCAGACTGACGAGTGGGAGCGCACAGTTGATGTCAACTGCAAGGGCCTCTTGAACGCCTTGTCATCAACCGTTCCAGGCATGTTGTCCCGTGGAGCTGGACACATTGTCGCTATTTCATCTGATGCTGGACGCAAGGTGTTCCCTGGTCTGGGCGTTTACTCGGCCAGCAAGTTCTTTGTCGAGGCAACACTACAGGCTCTGCGTCTCGAGACAGCAGGTTCTGGTCTCAGGGTCACAGCTGTGCAGCCTGGAAATGTGGCTACCGACCTGTTGGGCATGTCGACTGATCAGGAGGCTCTGAAGAAGTACGGTGAGCCTACAGGCGCCGAGGTTCTCAAGCCTGAAGAGGTGGCCAGCGCTATTGTCTACGCTGTGTGCCAACCCCCACACGTTGCTGTCAACGAGGTGCTTATTGAGCCTCGCGATGAGCCCATCTAGAATCATGCATGCATGCATACGGCGTGTGTTTATTTATGGCAGATGTTGATTTGTATTTATATTTGGGCCTCTTGGTGGCTTGTTCATGTTTGATGATGGGATCATGATGATGATGTAGCGACTGATGCATTTACTTAAGGTCAGATGATGGAGGTTTGCTTGTTTGTATGTTTCGACATGGGATGCATGTGCATTGTAATACCCTATTGGAGAGAAGGAAACATTTATGTAGTGGCATAATTAATTGACGGAGAATTGTCATGCCTGAAGCTTGTGTCTTGTCTTTTGAAGTAGCCAAACACCAGAAACAGATTGACTGCCAAGATGTTCATGCCCATCATGTCCGTCACCAATTGTCTGCCGTTTTCCGATGAGACCAGGGATGAACTGACAGCGGAAAAAAGGGACAACCACTGATAATTTACAAGGCCCTGCCCTGGTCTGCCCTGTCTTGGCCGCATATTATCCTGAAACGCGGATTGCTCTTGTCTTGTCGGAGACCAGTTTCGAGTTTCGGGAGACGCGACAGGGGTCAATAGTTTTTCCATGGATGAAAATCGTTTGTTTAAAGAAGGATGCAGGGTTTGTGAGATCCACATAAGCGTAGGGATAGAGTATAATTAACCGGTTAGGATCGTACTACTATGTATGCTCTATTACTGCACATACATATACAGAGATGAGTCTAGTTGTGGCATGATACAAAGTGTGTTGTACTGCACAGATAGAAATGTTCCGGGTTTTAGTTAATAGAGCGAGTCTGGGAGTTTCTATTATTCGAGAAGAAGGGTTGTGGATAAGTTTTGTCCAGATCTTGAAGTAATACCCGTAAGCGAATCGCTTCCAACGGAAGAATCCTTCTTTCTTTAATTAACCAAAATCTCAGCGGCATAATATGCCATTGGTTCATTGTTCTCCAATTTTCTTGTCCCTGCTTGGCTCGAGCTGTCAGATCTGCTCTTCTGGTCCCATCTTGAGGCTCAAACACAAACCTTGTATGTTCCACCAATCAAATGGCTGCCCCTTGCGCTGGCTCCAAACGCTGTACTAGCAGCGAGAGAAGGGGGAAAGGGAATACTATGGCACAGAGGAACAGGCCGGACGAATCTGCTGTCTTTGGTTCGTCGTGCGAGCTTCGAATTCCGGTGAAGTCGGGCCTTGGCAACGGTGTGTTTTCTTTACAAGGTTCACTCTTGTTCTTTTCTTTCGCTTGAGATGAAAGTGAGGTCATATAATGTTTGGTGAGACGAAACAGAAAGGGATGGGGTTTGATGTTTGATAGACAAAACTAAACATTACTATTGTTTATATGTATTGATGAGAATTACTATAGTATGAGAATACATGATAGTAAGCTTGAGGATAACGACGATTCGTGCTTATTAGAGTTAATCACTAGAGTTAACATCAGCCGGCGCTTGTCATGTCAAAACCCACCCAGCATAAACTCCTCCTCTGCGTACCGCCCGAGACCAGGGCCATCATCAACGAGATTGACTACGGAGCGAACAAGGGCCCAGGCTTTGGCCCACCGTCTCGCTTGAGTCGGCCGAGTTGTTGTATCAGATCCTCTTGTCGTCTAAACCCTGTATAGTAACTAACTCCTCCCTCATCTGATCAAGGTGGGGGGGAGTAGTGGTTTTGAGTATATATCTACTTTAACCCATCTCTTGTCACAAACTTCCTCTCTTTCCTCTCAACCTCTATTCTTTCACGGACCTCGAAGGACCAGATTCGACATTCTTTTTTCTTACTTTCCACTCTCTTTTTCATCAAATCACTTTCGCTTCGAGCCTTGACGGCCGTTTATATTATTTACCACTCTTTATATACAACAAATTCTGGTCCTAGAGACACTCCACGAAAAAACAGCAACAACAAGACAACTACTCAGTTTCATATATATATCTACCGCAAAAATGAAGAACGCCGCCGGTATCCTCGCTTTCCTTCCCCTCGTCGCCGCCCACGGCTTCATCAAGTCTCCCGCCCCCCGCCAGCCTGGCACCGCCTACAAGGCCGCCTGCGGTGACCAGCCCTTCTACCAGCAGAGCTCCGACATCAACGGCAACGTCCAGGGCATCAAGCAGGTCGTTGGCCAGAACTTTGACGCCGCCGACTGTAACCTCTGGCTCTGCAAGGGCTTCCAGTTCGACGACAACAAGGACAATGTCCAGAGCTACAAGCTTGGCGAGAAGATCCCCTTTGAGATCAACATTGCCGCCCCCCACACCGGCTACGCCAACGTCTCTGTCGTCAAGACCTCTTCCGACACCATGATTGGCGAGCCCCTGATCGAGTTCGAGAACTACGCTTCCAACTCTGGCACTGCTGCCAACAACACCGCCTTCAGCGTCACTCTCCCCGAGAGCCTCGGCGGTGAGTGCACCAAGGCTGGAGACTGTGTTCTCCAGTGGTTCTGGGACGCTCCCGATATCAACCAGACCTACGAGTCCTGCGTTGACTTTGTCGTTGGTGGTTCCGGTTCCGGCTCCGGCACTGCCCCTGCCCCCTCTCCTTCTTCCGACTCTGGCGCCGAGGAGCCCGCTACTTCTTCCCCCGCCGCCGACAACGAGGATGACGAGGACTGTGACGATGAGGAGGAGGAGCCCGCCGCTACTACTGCCGCTGCTGAGAAGCCCGCTGCCACCACTCTCCAGGCCGTCGCTATCAGCACTGCCGCCGACTCTGGTTCTGCCCAGCCCACTTCTGCCCCTGTTGCCGACGACGACGAGGACTGCGACGATGACGAGTACGATGAGGAGCCCGTCGCTGATGAGGATGAGGACTGCGATGAGGAGGATGAGGAGCCCGTTGCTGACGACGACGACGAGGAGTGCCCTGCTGAGGATGACTACTAAGCGTGTTAAAGACGCCTTTTAGTATCAGGTCCTGTACAACCTTGACTCCAAGCTTCGGGGTTGGAAAAAAGAAGGGGATGGTTTATTCATTTGATGTAGATATTTAGTTCTGGGTAGCCTCCTGTGGGGGTGAATTCAACTCAACTGTGAGATATTTGAGGAAAAACTGTTTGTTCTGTGCCTTTTTGTCATTGTGAAGTTTTATTTGAACACTATTGTATGTGAGTAATACATTTGTTTATGAGAATCTCAGGCTCAGATCGATATTGGAAGTTGGCCCTCGTGATGCGTCTTGATCCGGCCCAAAACCAACTCTAACAATATGCTTAACCCGGACACACATAGATCATGCTAACATCATAGCTATGTAAAACGTCTATACTCACGGACCCCGAAAACCTAAATTGTCAAGAAAGAGACAATAACGTGATTAATCACTGCATTCAGGCTGTCTCACACGGTCCGGAGGTTGCCAAGAACCTCGAGACAATAACTCTGACTCAGAGTCATTGATAGAACATTCCAAAGCCAGCATAATAAGAATCAATCTCACAGGTACCGAACCAGTAAAAAGCACTGCTGAAAGCGTCATGGAAAGAGCCGAGATGTGTTATTCTGACCAGCTACAAGTAGAAAATGCTTAAACTTGTAGGTTTCGGGGTCCGGCAGATCCATCACGCTCCAAGGTTGTATGCCGGGAATGTGAAAGAGACGGTTTTATGTCACCTGCTCATAGAGAGAGGGTCGTGATCCCTGGCTTACTCTTGGTCTTAACTTTGTTTTTGGAGGCTCAAGAAGTGGAATCTTGGTAGAGTCGAGACTGACGGGTATTTCCAGGGAAGTTAAGCCTCTAGCTATTACTTGTTTATTGTCAAAATATTTATTTATTCTGACATTTTTAAGAAGCAGGATGACTTGTGGCTATCAGGTCACAAGTGTTGTTCAACTGTTCCATGGCTTGAACATGATGATGCAGGTACCATCTCAAAATGCAAAGCAGATCATGGCGTTTGATAGATGATGCATCTCCGGTGTAATTGGTCCCCTGGCTATCACCAACTAGAAGTTCAAATTGGCGTTGCACGAAAACTCTATCTGCAAGCCACTCACGTCCCCATCGCCCAAACCAGGAACCAACCAACACAATTCCTCTAACCGTAAACGAACTACCCGGATCCTTTCTCTCCTACCATCCAAATCTGAATGCCTAAACTATATACAGTCTTGTTAATGGTCCGATTGGTCAAAGCGATACGCTTTTAGGGTAAAGTGAAAGGAAAGGATCTAGAGGTTGCTTAGAAGAGAGAGTACAATAACTATCTCATATCCTATAAAGTTGTCAAGATGTCTCAGCGCTGGTCAAGTAACAAACGCAAGTTTTAATCTTTGTTCTTGTCTTCTATCTCTACTTAAAATGAAGTTCTCAATGCTCCTTAATGCCACGGTGGCAAGCTACACCCTTGCCTCACCCACCATCGTCAACTCCCCAGAGGCAAACACCCTCTTGACCCGTGGTGTCTCCCTAGATTCCACACCAAGTATCGGCGTAACCTTGCCAGCTGGTCCGGGAAATGTTCACCGCGAATTATCAGATGGCATGAGACGCAAGCTACTGCCTGTTTTCTCTGGAGTTGATGGTGATGATGGTAAAGTGTTGAATCTTGTCGTGAGACCCGTGACGAGCTTTTTGTCATCCATCAAGCTTGATGAAGCGCCGATTACTGCGTGTGATGACTCTAAAGATTGTTCCAGCAACCAGAACGAAGACTTGAGATGATGATGGTGCATGACTGAAATATTATTTTATGTAATGAGTTACGACTGAGGGTTGAGGATTGAGGGTTAAAAGATCTGCATTGAGCGATAGAGTACCGGGGGTTAATGGTTACAAACTCATAAGAGCCTGCATAGCATACATGAATTAATCATATAGCTTCGTCGTTTCTATTTTATAGTATCAGTTCAAGATGACCAATTTATTGTAGACACAGGAACGAGAGATCTACGCAAGGTTTTGTGAATCGGAAATATATTAATCACGCCTCGGGTATCAACCAACACCTGAAAGCAAATACAAAGCCCAATATCCAACGCAAGCGTCGGAATGATGACCCAACCGTCGTCTTCTGATCTGGTATAGCAGTCAGATTCACCCTGCTATGAAGATGAATCATGACTGTGATGAGCCTCTAAGATCTTGATCCTGTATAAAACTCCCCACATCTGTGTCTGATCAAGGCTCTAACCTCTAAAAGACCTCACGCCTGAGATCGTTGAACCAACCCAGCCAATGCGCCTCTAAGCATCGTCAATCTGTGTCCCCGTCTCGTCGTATTCCGTAACCTCTTCCAAGGCAGCCAAACTCTCATTGTCATGCCCAATCTGTCTTTGAGCATGAAGTACAGCGATGCGCTTGTTGTCGGGGCGAAGTATACTCCACATCTCGGCCGTCACTGCGATGGCGCTGGTGTCTGAGGCACTGCGCGACAGCATCGCTTTCATCCATGCCAATTGTTTTCCCGCAAGGCGCCAGACCATACCGTATGTCTTTTCGCAGTTGAGTTTGAACAGAGTGGATGCTTTGAGCAGTTCCCATTTGCTTAAAGCTGGATCACCATTCCAAGTATCAAGGAGTGGTTCAACAACTCTCATGCTCATCAATTGAGCCGATGGCTTGTATGAAGACCATTTTTGATGCAGCTCCTTAACCTTTGACGTGTATTCGCTATGCGTACTGTCGTGTTTTCCTCCTGCCATTGCAACTCTCCATTCTGTAGTGATGGCATCAGCTTGTGCGACTATATCTGCCATAAGTCTTTCAATTGTTCTGGAACTTTTCCTCTGATCATTGTATTCGTTGAAAAGACGAGTCAAGTCCTTATCCCATGCCTGAACACTGGTGGCTTGGAGGGCATCATAGAATTGCTTCAAGGCATTGTCGACCGTATCTTGAGCAACCACAAACTTGAGAAAGTCAAGGATATGAATGAACCCATTTTTGTTTCTGTAATTCTGTACAGAACTTCTTTCCTTCTCGTATTCTGGTTCTTTGCCACGCATTTCCATGTCTCGCTTCAATCGATCGTAGTCTTCGCGGGTGAATAGCAAGCCTTGCTTGGCCTGATCAACAAGCAGGGCGACCAATGTGCTCAAAGCTACAGCTCGTTCACTGCTGACTCCCCCTTCCAAGTAACAGAGCCTCTCCTTGAACTTGGTCGCGATACCCAAGTAAGTTGGTTGCATATTGAACGAGATTGCCGATCGTAAAAAGTCCGTACAAGCATTCTCCATATCATGAGTTGTCTCGAGAATTGACTGGAAGCTTGGGTTGCACTTGCGAAGATATCCCTGTCCCACGAGATCTGGTTCAGCAGGCTTTGGCGAGTTGGTAAAGTTGCGAACGATATCAGGATCCCAGCAAATCCAAGCCTGATCACCATCATAATCGCCGCCCGATAGCATGTCGGCAAGGGGCGATTTGCCCTTTGACGAAAACACAATGACGTCCTTCAGCCTCTTCAAGTTCGGTCGGAACACAGCCCTAACCTTTTGTACATCGCTCACAAAATGGGCTGGAGCTCGTGCAACTAGGATGTCGATATCATCTAATAGCGTGTCTGACTCGCCATCGGCTTGGAACTTGGAAGAAAAGGCAAGCTGTACCTCGCCCTCTTCTAACGTTCCGGTGAAGTCTACCACCATGAAAGCGTATGTAGATCGCGGGATCTTGATGTTCATCTTTGCTTTGAGCTGTTCTGCCTGTCGCTTCTGGTTGTTCCACACAAGGTCTCGCAAAAAACGGCACTTGGTGGCATCGAAACCAGCATCAAGCATGAATGACACGATGTCTTCATCGTGATCTGGCAATCCTCCCACAAAGGGGACACTACCAAGGGTTGATCGATTGAAGCCGCGGTGCGTCCAGCCACGAAGGCTGGTAGGATGTGTCATGGCAGCAAGCTGACCACCAATCTCATCTTGAAGACCGTTGGCCAAATGATTGGCTATGATATTGCGCATGTTGTCCGGGCTGGGAGCTTGCGCTTCAAGAACTGGGATGAACTGCGTGTTGAGCGAGGCAGACTTCAGCTCCCTGGACCATTCTCGTACCTCAAACGTTCTGTGGTGAATGTCTTTAAAGTCGCACAGCCACTTGCGTTGGGAAGGATACGTCTCAATCCAAACATCATCATCATCCAATCCATCATCTTCGACATCAACTATCCACATCCCCTTGGCACTGCCAATACGAGCCTGAAATGCGCATGGAGTTTCCATAAGGCCAAGACGGGTTGCGATTTTTCGTGCAAGAGTTCGAGACATCCTAGCGATACCATCACCCATGTCCTTCTGCTGTTCTTTGTCTCGACTATTCACGTATTTGTGGAAGCCCAACATAGTGTCGCGATGTCGAAACTGGTGAGGTTTGAGAACGATGGTAGGAATGGTTTTGCTAAGACCTGGACAAGAGTGTTAGATGGTTCGTATAAAAGGTTGGGGACCTAACTGAGAGCAAGCCGCGAGAACAATTTTGGCACAGGCTGCAGAGCATTTGCCTCAACATTTATTGCCCACTTCAAAAGATCAGAGCGCCGCATCTTTGTTCGATAACTCAGGGACGTTGCTTCTTCGAGTGGGGGAAACTGGGTTTCAGGTAGTCGAAAATTGTTACCATCAGTTGCAAAGAAGTAGACACGCTCTTGCATTATCGTGATGGACTTGTGAGGAGGACGAGGGTCTTTTACTGACTTGCTGGCGCCGCGATTGTAGAATGGCGACCAGGAACGCCCAAGAAAGTAGTGTAAGTTATCATTTAGCCATCTAATGACCTTGTCCGCACCTTGCTCATCGTCCCTGATTACGTCGGGAGCATCCCTAGAAGTCGGTGATGGCATGATAATCTCCATAAACCGGTCGGCGCCAAAGCGGCGAGCCAGTCGATGGCCAAGTTCCAGGCGAGGAGGCTGAAGCTTGAGCTTGTACAAGGGGCCAGAGTCCTCAGTGTTGGCGACAAACTCTGCGGCAAGAACAACATTCTTATCGTATAAAGAAAATGAATCAAAGGCTGCGTTCCACACGACACGGTCACAAGGCTGTGGCAATCCTGCTCCAATGAAAAGTCGATGTCGGAAGATCAAGGCCCTGAAATTGGTTTGATCGTGCCAAGTTTGATCAGGCTTGTATTCGAGATCCCAGTCAGACAAATCCACGCGGCAGTGAAGCGCAGCACGGGTTAATTCCCATAGGATGATCAAAGGTGCCTGGTTTAGTCCGGGAATGGGAAACTTGGGCCAAATGTTTCGTAGACGGTTTGTTAGGATGTCTGAATACGGTGCTGTATCAAAATCTGAGGCATCCAGAAGCAATGTATCCAACTCGTTCATCTCAGGCAAGCTAGAGTAGGCTGTTCCAGGACTGCTAGACCGGATCGTCTCTCTCCGCTTCATGCCGAGATCCTGACCTCGTACGGGCTGAGGCATCACGAGAGGGGGCAGCCTGGGTTCATCGATAGGCATTCCAACAGGCTCAGGCAATATTTCGGGCTCATATCGCCTGACTGGGGGTGGTTTGGCTGGTTCGACATTGCGGTTGATGACAGTTTCGGGCTTGAACTGGAATTGCTGTATCTTTTGAGAAAAGGGAATTTCAGAGTCCTTCTGTTTTTGATAATCCCTATGATTGGGTTGAGAGGACTGAAAGGAAGTCCGCGAACCTCTAAAGGAAGAATTTGTCAAGACTGTTATTTGTGTGCTTGGCGCATCGTTTGTGGTTGCAGAGAAAACTGTCGGAGCTAGTGAGACTTTGCTAGAGTTGAAGGATCCTGGACCAAAGGACAAAGACTGAGGTTGTGTGCTTGTAAACGATGTGACGGGAGTTGCGACGCCATTGGAGAATGAAGCCGCACCGGTACCTGAACGGCGAGCGGCCCGTCCCGCAGGCACACGACCATTCAAATCCACGGCTCTAGACCGGACTGGGATGTCGTCAATGCTGTCGCTGGCTGGAGAGTCGAAAGAGTTGCGAATTCTCTTTGGGCTATGGTCTGTAAACTCATCAGACCTTCGTTTTGCAGTTCTTGACCGCTGCTGACTGGCGATATTGTTGTCGTTCAACAGTCGCAACAAGTACTCTTGAAGCTCGCCCCGCTCCTCAGAGGTTAATCGTGCGCGATGGCGATGTGGGTCAACAAAAGAACTCTTGATCGGGGTTGTGTCAAGGTCACCACGGGGCTCTCGGATCCAGTTGGTCAAGTGCTCGTCTGCTTGTTCGCGGAAGCGAGTAAAACATATAGATAGCCGGTTTGGATCCTTAAACTTGAGGAATTGCGCGCGATAGTAGATGGCATTGCATCTCTCCTGTTCCTCATTTTTGCGCTGAAGCTGGCGCTTACTCGGCGACAGCGTCGGGTCGGGAATCTGGAGCTGAAGCTGGAATTCTGAGCTGATGGAGCGAATTGTCCGATCAAGCTCCTCCTTGGCTTGTACTTTTCTGTTGGGTAAAATATTGGCGGACATGGCGACCGGCGCCACTTGTGAGCCAAATGCCAAATGCCAAATGCCAAAGTCAAATAGTTGAGGGCGTTCCAACGGTTGTCAAGAAAGGGAGAGTTTATGATCTGCGAAAGAATCAGTGAGTAAGGTTAGCGCGCGCACATTGAATGAAACGAGCCTCAAGATGCAAGGTCTCTGTAACCGCCAAGGCACGGCTCAGCCCGTCTTGTAGCACGCAAAATATAATTTATTTCGATAATAATAGTGGCAACCTCGAGCAAACATTCAAGTTCAATGCAGAGCGATGCAAGAACAAATTGGCTATCACAAATGGATAGTGATTGGATGAGGTACCATGGCGGATCCAAATGCTGGAGAGTGGTGGAAGCATTTTGGACAAGTCCGACAGTGAATCGGCACGCCACTGCGCGTAGCACGTAAACAAACATGGACAGCAGAAAAAGCAAGAAGCGTCATAAAAAATCGGATGTATTTTGATCGTTTGAAGATTTATGGTAGATGGAGCGCAAGGAAAGACGGGTATTTCATGGTGTTGATGTTTTGTCTTTCCATTACCCTGGAGGAAGGAGCGTTAACAATGACCTCAATAGGACGGCATGGGGGTACAGTCTTTGCAGAGACACTTAGACACAGCCGGAGGCCAATACACACTGAGAGCACATAAAATTGACTATGATATGAGTCACAATTGCCAGATGCCTAACTAACTATTCAAGCATTATATATAAGTTTATGGTAAGACTGAAAGACATTACCGAATTCTTGTCATGTTTGTCCACATTGAAAGGTTCTAGTGCAATCTAACTGGCTGACGGGAACGGCTATTATTTATCCCGATCATATCGGAGGTCGGCTTCATCACCGGTCTCGTGTTTCGATTCCCCCTCCCAATCCAGCCAACCAGAAACAAAAGGTCAAAAGATCAGCCGTTGTCTCTTTACCTCTTGCCCGTATTTAACTAACACCAATTCGAAAGCCGAACCGGCCCCGCCCATCACCGCCGTCTCTTCCCCTCTCACCCACTATCGCGCATGGAGACGCTCGGGGTTCGGCATTCGTAAACCCTCATCTGCAATCATAACATTACCTCTGCATTGCTATCGCGACTTTTGTTTGGCTCCGAGGTTTGATTCAGAGCCCAGAAACCCGCTTAACAATGGCGGAAAACCCTAGTCCAGATGAGCGGGTGGTCATTGATGACCTGACCCCAGAGGAGGCCAATCGAATCATACATTCCCATCGCAAGGTCCGTTACGGTAAGAGTGTTGCGAATAACCTCAGTTCGGGATTTCTTTTACTTATCGTCGCGTTAGGTACCGCGTGTTGGCCCTGTCGCCAGCGCAAAGTCAAGTGCGACAACAAACAACCGTGTGAAAATTGCGTCAAGAGAGAGCACCCTCGGCTATGTTCCTATAAGCCCAATCGCTCATCAACTTCCAAGCCGGCGGTATCAGGCGCTGCTTCAGAATCCAGTCAAACCGTCGTAAATCGCAAAAGGACACATTCCTTCTCAGAAGTTCCTCGTGAAGAAGCCATACGTAAAGTTGAGCGTCAGGAAAGTTGGCCGCGCGCCCTTGGTGAGTGTCTGGCCGGATATCCGATTATACTATTAGGCTAATAAAACACCATAGCAAGCATTGATGAGCCGGAAGTGGGAGCAGATCGATATCTCGGGCAGAACAGTATTCCCGCCCTATTGCGCGAGCAGTCTTCACCAGTTCACAAAGGCGAGGGTCTTGACATTCGACAAGACATGAGGTCCATTCTGGGACTGGACACATCGGCGCCGTTTCCGTTGATGTCGTCTCATCACCTTCAAAAATTAACACAGGACATCTCTAATGAATTACCATCCGACCGCGAAGTCATGAAGTAAGTCTTGCGCTCGCGACAGTGCAGCTATTTCGAGCTCGTAAGCTGACAGGTTGCAGGCTGTTCAGAGCATACAAGGAAATACCGCAGCCATTCTGGGGTTTTGTGATGGATATCGACGACCTCGAGAGCAAGCTGATGATTTATCTGGAGGAACGTTCACGGAATGCTACGAGCGGTGTCAAGTCCACAAAACCTGTCACTGCATCATGGCTCGCCATTCTCTTCGCCGTATTAGCCGTCGGCTCCCAATACCATGAATCTCCCTACCATATCCGCACGAGAGACTCCCAACGGTTTATCCAAATATCCTTCCATTTTCTCCGACTGGGCAACTTTCTTCTTCGGTAATTCTGCTTGCCAACTTTGACAGCAGATCTCAAACTGACGTACAACAGACCCTCGTTCGACTCGATCCAAGCTCTCCTTCTTACATGCTTTGTCCTTCTGAACGACATGAAAGCTGAAGCTTCATGGGCTTTGATGGGATTGACTTGTCGTCTTGCTCAATCATTAGGTCTACATAGGACACCACGTAACGAAAGTCGCGATTGCACGCCACCGAACACACAATCGAAAGAGATGGTTCGAAGGAGGCTATGGTGGAGCTGTGTATGGCATGACACGTTGACGTCGCTTTCTTTTGATCGGTAAGTATTGTATCTTCACGACTGGACTCACCTCTAATGATGTAGATCACCGATGACCAACTTCCCATGTTGTCCGATTCCCGTCATGTCGCCAACGCCAAACGGAAATTACTCATACCTCGAGACGATGTATCATCTTATGGAAATAATTTCTCGTCGATTAAATCCAGATGATATGATGAGCTCGACATACGCCCAAATTGTTGAGCATTGCGAAGCAGTAGAGCAACTTCGACACCGCACAACACCGCAATTGCGGGCTAAAGAAAACTGCAAGACGGCGCTCGATCGTCTACAACATTACGCTATTCGCCTTCACACATCATTTGTCATCTCTGTCGCGTGTCGTCCAGCGCTTCGCAAAGACAGCGAGTTTGAACCTGAGCAGCGCAAAACGCTAGCGGATCGCTGCAAAGACAACCTAACCGAAACCGTCCGAATGTTTTTGGCAATGCACCAACTGTCAGCAATCCCCACGAGAAGCTGGGCATTCACGTACCATGGCCTATCGTCGGCTTTACTACTGGGCATACTTTGCGAGACAAAGACGGACCCAGAGGTTCGACAGTTGCAAGGTGATTTAATCGCTGCCCTGTCTGCCACCGCCGCCAAGGACGTTAGCTCCCCGGAGCCTCATGTCATGACCACCGACAAGGACATTGAGCTTTCAGGCCCACTATACCGAGCATTGACGGCCCTCAAAAACATCTATGACCACGGCTCCATCGTCCCATCGCACCTCAAGAAGGAGGGAGACGCCTCTGCCGCCGGCAGCGGGAGCCGTACGCCTCAATTCCCCTTTGGGAACGCTGGACAGTATTCCGGAAATGGCAATTCAATGCTTCGCAACGTCTCCCAGAGCGCCGACCCACGTGAGGACGCTGCACTCGCCATGGCAGAGATGCAAAACGGAGGTGCATCGATCCAAGACTTTGCTGGGTTAGTATCGTCCTATTCTGCCCCGTCCGTCTACCGTGATTTGTTTCTAAATGTGTCCATATCAGACTTCCATACAGCCAACAGATGCAGGCTAACGCAAACCTCAACATCGACAGCATGAATGCAATGAATGTCGATCCTACGCAATACATGGCTCCCATGGACCTTTACGAATCAATCTGGGGTGGTATGTCAAACAATTTTCGCTCCTCTTTTATCTGTCATGCTCTCTTGGCAGCTCGGAGACTAATCCATAACCAGAATCGCCAGACCCTTGGAACACGGGAATGGACTCGCTAAACTTTGACTTCCTGGCCCAGCCCCCACCAGGCCAGCCTCAGCAACAGTTCTACTTTTAGGTCTTGCAGACCTATTACCTACTTGACCGAATGGTCTCGGACTGTGACGACAGAGGAACTTTTACCAAGTTTTTATAATAATGATGGACATGAGGTGAGATTGTATGTTAACGATATCATTGGCGCCGTGGAGCGAAAGGCCCTTGAGATGGCATTTGACGTTTACTGAATGTAAGAATAACTGAGCGACAAATCATCAGACATTTCAACATAATATTCAAGTCGCTATTCTCTTTTTTTCTTTCTTCCTGTCTCTTTTTTAATTGATGGTGCTCTCAATCCACTTTGCAGCCCAAATTCTCCCAGTCCTGGTACAAGGGCACCGTTGCGTCGAGACGCAGGAACCAGAACGGCGATCCAAACGCCCCAAACCCTTTTTTGTTCAAAAGGGATCAACGCAAAAGCTTAACAGCAAACCCTTTTCCTTCCCGCGGGTGCCAAAGCTGCAATCGAATGATGAAGACATTGATTCGTCGCCACGGAGGAGTCTCCGGCCGAGATGGTTTAACATTCCCTTTTCCACGTTGTGTGTAGGGTCTGTGTAACCGCCCGGTTAGTGCGATCTGAACGCTTGCTGCGTACTGAACGATCAAAGAGAGCTCTGACGATTTGTATTTTTTTGCCTCCCTTTAGTGTCTCTGCCAAGAGAGAAACATGGGATGGGGAGATATGGAGAGGGTTGCACAAGGTTGATAGCTTCCCCGAACGAGGCTCGTCAGCTTTTTTCGGGAGCTTAGGAGCTATGGCATGGCTTTTTGGGCCCTTGCGCAGGCGCGGCAAGAGATGTAGATGTTATTTTAAGATGCTTATTTCTTGCTGCGGCGGGATGAGCTGGCAACGATCTTCTTCTTGAGATGTTTAGGCATCTTTTCCTTGCGCTTCTCGCGCTTGGCTTCCTTGACGGCTTGCTTGTGGGCCTGAGAGGTGTGGTCAGTAATGGTTCTGTCACATTGGAACGAGTCAGATGGGAATGGGGTATGGAATACAAACCTTCTTCTCGTCCTTGTCTTCGAAGCGACGGCCGCGAGGAGTGCCCTTCTCAAAGTCGGCCTCATCGTGTGAGTCGTCATCAGAGAGAGATGCACCCTCGTCTGAATCAGAGGCGGAGCCTTGCTCTTGATCATCATCACCCTTTTCGGCATCGGTCTTCTTGGGTGCAATGACCTGGTCTGGCAACAGATTGCTGTAGACAAGATCGTTACCCTGACCCTGACCAACCCTTTGAGCATCCTTCTCAATGTCGTAGACCTGCTCTAATGTTTGAGGAATGTACTGGTTTCTAAAGACTTCATTGTCAACCTCCTCCTGTGCAGCATTATCCTCGCCAGTAGCATCGGCCCGGTTCTCGTAAAGAACATCAATGGCCGCGCCCATCTCGGGCTCCTCCACGGGACCCTCAGGGGCAGTGATGAAGTTGAAGATGGCACGGTCGGTCAGCGTATCAACACCCTTGCGGCGGAAGAAGTCGCCCACGTTCTTGATATCCATACGGAGGAACTCCAACGACCGGGGGTGGTCCGGCTCCACACTTTGCGACACATCAATAATGTAGAGTTTGCCCTTGTGGTATAGAATGTTGTACTCGCTCAGATCGGCGTGGACAAGACGGCAGACCTGGTAGATTTTTCGCATGATGCCAAGCAGCTGGACGTAAAGCTTGTGCCACTGCTGATCAATGTCGTCTCCCGTAAGGGTAGCGTCGCGGAGGCGAGGGTACGCCCAACCCTTGCGGTCGCCAAGGAAGCCCATGACAAGGACGTGAAGCTTAAGGCTGATGGGCTCTGGACAGGGAATACCAGAGTTGTAGATTCTCCGCAAGTTTCGGAATTCCTTCTCTGCCCAAAGTTTGACCATCTTGCGGCTGTTACCCTTGTCGAAGCCACTCTTGAAACGGTGCTCGCCAGTGATGTAACGCTCTCTGTCCTTGAAGCTCAGAATGGCTGTCTTGTATACCTTGATCGCCCTGTGGGTGGCCTCTCCTGTGCTGTCGTCGAGAAGAACGGCGCCGTAGACGTTGGCTTCCTTTCCTGTGGAGATGGCACCGTGAACTTCGCTCACGAAGCCCCGGTTGATCATCTGGAGCAGAATCATTCGGGTGCGCTGATCCAGAACCTGGTCGCTAGTAGCGCGATCCGCCTTGTCCTTGTCTTTTGAATCACCACCATCTTGCTTAACTGAGTCGAGTCTAATCTTGGCGGCGTGCTTGGAAAGAGCTGAGACTTGGTCATCGACGCTCGCAAATGTGTTGGCGGTAGGCTTTTGCTGGTTTGAGCGAAGGGCGGCTCCCTCGTTGGTGTTGCGCTGTCTGTTGTACGACTTTGTCAAGTCTCCCGAATCAGCAGACCAATCATTGTCATCAAAGTCCTGGTCGTCAAAGATGTCGTCGAAGTCGTTCTCGTCGTCCTGGTTCTGGTTGTCGAGGGCAGCGCCATCGTCTCGTTGGGCCTGCAGCTCGCGGGGTATCTCTTCGGTCTGTTCATAGCCCTGATTCGCCGTGTAAGTGTAGGGCGGCTGGTGCGGAGCGGCGGGATCCATGGTAGGCGATTTGCGATGCGATATAGTCTAGCGACACGGTCTAAAGGCAAAGCGAAAATCGATGTTTCGTTGGGTAGTCGATAATTGAAGGCGTTGGAATTTTTGTGCAACCTTGAGAAGTTGTCGCGGGGTGGCGGGGTCGAAAAATCCGTTATCTTATCAAGGTTCTACAGGGCCTGACAGTGGGTTTCAGGGACTAACTGCCAGAAAAGTCCAGTAAACGGAATACTCAGCCAACTGTTTGTAGGCGTCTAATACGACTATGGCACTATTCCATTGGAACTACTGGACCTCTTGTGAGTATCGGAGTTGCGCTTCAAACGACACAGCCTCTTTCTAACAACAATTACCAATCTTCTCCCATTTTTAAAAAATATCCAGTTGAGCTCAATGTTGTGATAATTTTGACCATCAAAAGTTTTAGTGGAGTTTGTCGATACCTTGTTGGTGAGTCATGGAGGGGTAACTTGCAGCAAGTCGATGGGTCATTCATTGGATGACCTGCCTCAACTTTGCATCACCGCTTACTCCACCATCTCCATCAATCATTCAATGAAGGGATCGTGAGATTCCATCTGGTGTTGAACAGACAAAAGACAACAATGGCAGGTATCGACAAAAGTCAAGGGCCTCAAAGCGGAAGGGACCGAGCCTTTGTCATGCATTGACCAGCCACTTTCCTCCCTTCGGAGCATACTTCCTAAACCCACGTTACGACTCAGCGTTTCAACTCCACCACCGGTAGCCTCGCGATATCGAGTCATTGCATTCTTTGGCACCTCAAGCGAGGGACCGAGACCTGATAAACTGGCACCAATGGGACTATCTTTTCGAGCCGCGCAGCCGCGGGCCTGCGACCACCACATCAAAGAGTTAAGACAAGGGATCTAAGATGTGACAGTTCCCAAAACGAGCAAGAACTGCGACGGCTCCAAAGACAAGAGAGCTTGGGCCTGCTCGGCAAACTACTAATCACAGAATTCTTCGCAAATCGGGACATCGCTAATGACGATTGCTGAAAAGTCTTCCAAACTCAAAGGATTCATGCCGAGGACAAAGAAACACCTTGTCATCGTGATAAACCAACAAACGTCATCTGTCAAATGTCCGGAAATATGCAGGAATAACTCTTGGCATTGATGATGCCCGACATGCCGTAGGCAGGGAAAGACTCAAAAACAATGACATTGCTGAATGACATTGTTGTAGATCAAGTGATCTATCGAGGGCCCTCTTCATCATCATCACCTTATCAAGTTCATAACCTATCGCTTCAAGAGGCATGGCCGACAAGCTATTGTCGTTGATGCCAAGACTTTGTTACTCCCAACAAGCAAACGCGGGACCCTGATCATCGGATGAGAGCGCCCTCAACGTCAATACGGAGACCCTGCAGGACCGGGGAAAAGTTAGACAAATCAGACGCAGGAACCAGGAACCAAGAACGGACGTGGCAATCCATATTCAGTAATGGCTCAACCATGGCTCTGTTGCCGCAACTCGTGGCATCCATAAAAGGGTCTAAATTGTCTAGTCCCATGTCCACGGAATGTAGATGCCATACTAGACTATACTGGATCCAGGAGCATTCCACGCAAACCCATACTCTCCTCGGACCACATTCCAGGTTAAGCTCTCTGGGATGGCTTCAATTAGCTTGAGACTTGCCCCGAATGCCATGCTAAGGATCTCGAAGTGCCTGGGAAGATGTTTTGAGCCTCGATCCGGAACTCTCAACCGCCTCCCGAACCCACTATCCATTGTCTTGAAATATCAGACCACGTCCCTCTTCTGGGTTCGCCTCTTGAGTATCATTTTAACTCTTTTTCATTAATCCATTTTTGACCATGAGATTCAGCACGGTTTCTTTTCTTCTACTCGCCGGCTGCAGTACGGGTATCCCTCATGAGATACGTAGTGGTGCTCATGAGGTGAACGGTGCTTCGGGAGACCATCCCGAGAAGCCTTTGGGGAGGATAGTAAAGAGGTCTACTGACGTTGGAGCTGACGTTTCTCGAGCTCTCACGGTCCGGAGCGATGCTCACGACGACACAATAGACGGGACAGAAGAGGAGGATGTCGATCTCGAGGAACTAGAGGAGATAGAGATGGGCAAGGGCTTGAAGGGCCGGGCTATTGATCCCGAGACTGATCCCGACTCTGCTCACCTTGTATCACGAGCCAAAGGAGAAAAGGTCACACTTGATCAAATTAGCAACAAACGATACAAGAAGCCGCACGCCGAGATTGCTCTCATTCAGGCTTACAACAAATACCGAAAGCCGTTGCCCAACAAGGAGCTGGTCAAGATTGCCGATCAAGAACAAGCCCTCGTGAACAACAAGCTTGGTAAGGGTCTAATTGTCTTACATGCTGTCCAATCCTGATTAACATTTTACAGGACTCAAGGGTACTGCAGCAGCAGCACCTCCCCAGTACTACGACTCACAATATGTAGTCGCTGTTCAGATCGGCAGTCCACAGCAGACTACTTACTTGAACTTTGATACCGGCTCATCTGATCTGTAAGTGGTGTCCGTCTCAAGGCTGCTAAACAGAGTACTGACATTTCACAGCTGGGTCTTTTCTACCGACACGTACCAACCTGATCAGGCGGGTCACATCCTCTACAAGCCAGACAAGTCGAAGACATCCAAGCGACTGAATGGCCAGACATGGAGCATTAAATACGGTGACGGCACAGGTGCCAGCGGAATCGTCTACCAGGATATTGTGCGAGTCGGAAAGACTTATGTCAAGAAAATGGCTGTGGAGTCTGCTACTGAAGTGTCTGACGGCATCGCCTCGGACACGTTTTCCCATGGCATCCTGGGTTTGGCCATGTCGAGTCTTAACACTGTTCGACCGACCCCTCAAAAGACATACTTTGACATGGTCCAAGACAGTTTGGATATCCCCATCTTCACTGCCAACCTGAAGAAGGGTATGCCTGGAAACTACAACTTTGGATATCTCAACCAAAGCGAGTATTACGGATCTGTGGGTTTCGCCAAGGTGAAAAAGGGCAGCCCCTGGTGGCAGATCACCGTTGAGGGCTTCCGGGTCGCTCAAGGCGCACCATGGCACAAGTATAACTACTCAGCTATTGTCGACACCGGAACCACTCTTCTTCTTTTACCCGACTACCTTGTCAAGTTCTACTACAAGAAGGTCAAGGGCGCTTACATCGACCAAGACTATGGTGTCTGGGTTTTTCCATGCACAGCCGAGCTCCCCAGCTTCTACTTTGGCTTTGGCAAGTACCGTGGCAAGGTCCCTGGTAACTACATCAACTATGGTCGTCTCACCGAAAAGGTTTGCTACGGTGGCATCCAGACTTCAGAGGGTATCGGGTTTGCTATCCTGGGAGACATCCTCCTCAAGGCCCAATTTGTCATTTTCGACCTCAAGGCAAACCGAGTCGGATTTGCCAACAAGAACACAATCAGTAACTGATTTGGACTTTTCTGTTCACTCGTTCATTCAATAGTTAGAAGGGTTGGTAGAAGACTGTGAAAATATGATTTGTCTGCATTGGGAAGCGTGGGCGTTGATTGTTTGGCGACGGGCCTTGGTGCCAGTCATTCATTTTTGTCTATCTATTCTTATCTGAAAGTTTAATAATGAAACCACACTTTTAATTAATTCTTTCAATTCCGTGACATTCGTTGTTGGATGAGTAGAAATGAAATAAACTCTGTATAGCATTCCGCATCCGGCGGGGTTTGCTCCTGGCGTTGAAGGGACGGGGATGTGGCCCTTTTCGGGAGACGGTTTATGCTCCGGGCCCTTCCATCCACCCGGTTGGCATTCAACCTTGTTTTATTGGTAATAATTGTGATTATGTCAGTTCAAGTCTTGCTAATGTAATTATGGACCACTGTTCACGGAGTTTGTGGCTAGCTGACATGGAGATAGAGGATTCAGAAGCATGTCAGGGTCGCATGAGACCTCATTCGTCCCCTCTCAGTAAAGGATCCGCCATCATGCAGACCTCACCACCACAACGTCGATCATGGAAACGAAACGACGTAATAAATTATAGCTTAAATACCCTGTCCCGAAACCTTGTTATCATGACTTTCCAAGACAAAGAAACGCCTCTTGAACTCTCAATCGAGAACCTCGAAGCGTTGAACTGTCTCAACGGCTCTTCCATTACAATGACACAGAATATTCTCATCCTAGGCGCCGGGGAACTGGGCATCTGCGTCCTCGAGGCGCTGTCGCATCATCCCAAGCGCCAGAACCAACGAGTCTCGGTCCTGATCCGCCAGGCAACCCTCGACTCAGCCGCCCCGGAAAAGAGGAAGCTTGTCCAGCATATCCGGGCCCTCAATGCTGAGCCAGAAGGGGCCGACGTTGTGGCAGCCAGCGTGGACGACTTGGCAGCCATCTTCAAAAAATACGACGTGGTCGTGTCGTGCAACGGCATGGGCTTACCCTCAGGCACGCAGCTCAAGCTTCTAGACGCTGTCACGGCGGCGGGTGTGAAGCGTTTCTTCCCCTGGCAGTTTGGCATGGACTACGACATCATTGGACAGGGTAGCTCGCAGGATTTATTCGACGAGCAGTTGAATGTCAGAAACAAGCTGCGGGCTCAAAACGACGTGGACTGGACGATTGTGTCTACGGGGCTATTCATGAGTTTTTTATTCCTTGCCGACTTTGGAGTCGTTGATCTATCGCAAAAGATTGTTCGCGCGCTGGGAAGCTGGGAGAATGAAATTAGTCTTACAACGCCTCAAGACATTGGTCGTGTGACGGCTGATATAATTCTCGACCCGCGCGGCATCTCGAGGCAAGTTGTTTTCACAGCTGGCGATACTATTTCCTACGCGCGTCTTGCGGATTTACTAGATGCGCGTTTTGAGACGGTGTTTAAGCGCGAGCTGTGGGATTTGGATACGTTGAAGAAACAGATGGAGGATGAGCCGAGTACCATGGTCAAGTATAGAGATACGTTTGCGCAGGGACGGGGTGTGGCGTGGGATATGAATGGGACTGTGAATGCGGAGAGGGGGATTGAAGTTACTGATGTGAAGAAGTATCTTGAAAAGATGGATTTCAAAGTTGGGGAGTAGCTAGATGAGAGTGTCACTACTTAATTGAACGTGGTTGTAATTGTCAAGTTGATATGTGATGATGATGGTTCGTTTTGGTGTTGGTGCATGTAGAAGCAACAGCGCTGTAACTCTCCGGTTTACAGGGATTGAATGCATGCCCGGACTCGTCGCACGAGCTACGGAACTAACTGACTGCCTGGGTACCTTGGTAGATATCCACAGAGACATTCATTGGATGGACTTCCTGGCAGCCCCCACCTGTTAATTGTAAAGTCTCTTTACCAACAACACGAGTCTTTCATAAACTGCAACACCGCCCAGCTTTCCAACACCCACACAACAAGATGTGGATCAGAGATGTTAGTCTCATTGGTTTCGTGGTCTAACGGTTATGACTGCGGATTCTGATTCCGCCAGCGAGGGTTCGACTCCCTCCGAGACCTGTTTTTTGCTCTTCCAACTGGAGGAGAGACTGCACTGTATTTTTGACATCTCCCATGCTCCGCATTCCTGAAGATGTTTTGCATATAACATCAGCCATACAAGTCTACTGGCATACGACAACCCGGGCGGGGTTAAAAATGCAGTGAAAGTTATATGCACTGTCTGCATCGCGGGCCTCAGAAAAAGAAGCAGTACTCGGCATTATTGGTCAGAAGAGTAAAGAGAGGATAATGCTTAGAGACAAGTAAGGCCGCAAGGCCATATTGCCAGTACTAAAGCCTAAAATAGGTAGTAATGATCATGGTTGTGTTATTGACGACTTGTCAAGTTGAGATGTCATGATGGCTTGTCTTGGTGTTGGTGCATGTAGGATTACGGATAACTTCACTGTAGCTACCAGAGTTACAGGGGTCCATCAAATACACCTATCGGAAATGAGACTACACTACATTTCTATGAACAGCCATCTACACTGCAATTTTAACCCCTCCCAAGCTCTATCTTGATGTATAGACGTGAGGAAAATGTCTGTGCACATAAATAGGTACAGCCTCATGCAAGTTCTGACATACAACAGCCCGAGAGAGGTTAAAAATGCAGTGAAATTCTGATTTTCTACATATATACAGCTTAATCCCATTTCTATACCCAATAACATGAGCAACAAATCCCATTTCTATACATAACATGAGTAACACAAAAGAACGTACGGGTAGAGAGAGCAATGCTCAGAGTTCAGCAAGGCCACAAGTTCGCATTATCAGTACCAAAGCCTAGAAAACCCCGTTGAGATTGTAAAAGCTATATTTCCTTTCTTTATCTAAGAGAAGAAGATGCTTCGCGTGCGCAGAAGAGAGTCTATCTTGGTAGTTAAGAAAAAAGCCTGAAGCCAGCAAATGTTCACTTACACAGAGACAATAGTTAATTGACCGAGTCGCGTAGCCAAAGCTCTTCTAATAAAACGCGGCGATAATATGACAAACAGCAAGTCAATACAGTAGTTTCAACCGGGGCAGTACTGATTCCAACGAGTCGCATTGTGCATTTGCTGAATGTTTCGATTGTTTTGAGAGATGTGGTGGCTGCAACTCTAGTTACTCTACCTAGGTAGGTAGGTAGGCAATGTCTTTGCGATGGAGGGTCTTACACTGGCTCGGGAGATGTTAAAATTGCAGTGAACTGGCAGTGCATGGTAGAATGTGGCTTAGCATCGGATTTCCGTTAATAATGCCTCGATTGGTTTTGCGAAATTCTGGTTGCAGTACAGCGTAATATCGTGAGTGACTTTAGGACTGCAGTGAGGGATCCCTTTCGCCTTTCCACGCTTGCCAATAGTAACTGCATTAACTGATGCAACAATGCCGAAACAGTCATTTTCCGGGTCTCTTCTTCATCATGTTTTTGGCCACTTTCAGGCTCCGCTGCCGTTATGTTCAAGCCCGTTGAGTGAGGTTAAAATTGCAGTGAAGCGCGGACCCAGCCCTATGATACCATTCTAGTGTGACATGGGCACAAGTCACCAGCTTGAGAGGGGTTAAAATTGCAGTGTAACGACTGGGCAGGAACTCTGACATGGTGGTGTTGGGTACCGAATTTCTGAAGTCTAAGATTGAAGTCCAACACTTCCCTTGCTACACTTACAGTCAAGAGGTCACACACCATACGGCACAAATAACAACAGAGTATAAATAACACAGGCTATTGTCGTATTGAAAAACTACTAGATAAACTCTAATTGCAGTAGATATTTCTCACGGATGCCGATCTTGACTATTTCTTATAGCTACTGTACCTTAAATTACTGCAATTCTATGAGGCATAGAAAAGATTGAACCGTATCGCCTAAGCCTCGAAGGTGGTGGCTTCGCCCTTTCTGTCCTAGAATAGAATGATAGACGTAAGGGAAATGCAGTAAAGAACTTGCTGTCAAATAGATTATTCCTAGCGTTATTTGCAGGTAATGTGGTCACTGTTGTGCAAGACTGTTGGGAGAGGTTAAAATTGCAGTGCTGTCCGTCCTTCAGGGACGGTTTAACAAACAAGCCCAGGGACCTAATTGGAACACAATAGCAGCTTGAGGGAGGTTTAAAATACAGTAAAGAAAAGAGCCTCAATGCCAATATTAATCATTTCAACAGTTGTTGCATACCCAATTACTACAAACCTACGAGGTATGGCCAAGATTGAACCGTACTGTCTGAGCCTCTTACCACCAACTGGATGTTTGGGCTAGTTTCGGGAAGCACCGTCGATGCAGTACGACCTTAAGAGGGCTTGAGAATGCAGTAAGGTGGCGGCTTTGGCCTCTCCTAGGGCGGTAGACGCAAGGAAAATGCAGTAAAGAACTCACTGTCAAGTAACTTATTCCTGGTATAATTTGCAGTAATGAATGCAGTCAGCATTGTACAAGACGGGTTGAGGGAGGTTAAAAATGCAGTGAAGTCACTACCGGTGAATCTAGCATTACTGCATCGGTCAATGCAGTTGTTTCTGGACAAGACCTTGGGGGAGCTTAAAATTGCAGTGAAACGAGGGTCCGAAACCCGGGCACCCATAACAAACGTCGATGAGACGCAAGATCGACCTAGGGTAACTGGAACACGACGACAGCTTGAGAGAGGTTAAAAATGCAGTGAAGAAAACAGCCTCACCCCCATGTCGGACGATCCTGGCCGAACTGTTCGATAGCAACTGCATAGCCTCTATCAGGCTGTCATCATATTCAAGGCTGCTAGGTGAGGTCCAAATTCTAGTGAACATTTCCAACAGATACCAATCTTGATCGTTTTAGTAGTTGATGTACCTCTAACAACTGCAATCCTACAAGGTACTGTAAGGGTTGAACCGCTTAGCTTGAGTCTTCTACTACTAGTTTGATGCCTGGGTTAGGTTTGAGAAGCATCGTCAATGCAGTGCAAGGCGTTGGGAGGCTATGGAGGGTTGAAACTGCCCGGCAGCAGATCCAGCCTCCTTCACTACAGTTTTAACCTCCCCCAACGGCCTTGTAGAATGATAAACGTGTTACCTGTAGAAATGATGCTAGGAATAAGTTCATAGCTGTAGTGAGTTATCTAGTGCATTTTGAGCCTCTGCCAGGCTGTTGTTGTGTTCAATTTGGCTTGGGCTGACCTTGCATCTGGCGTTCTCATCATCGTCATGGGGATTTCTAAAAACGTCGGGCGCGAGATCAACCTAGGGTAACTTGGCTACAACACAATAGCTTGAGAGATGTTAAAAGTGCAGTGAAGGACCTACCCGACCCCTTCGCCCGGGCCTTCTGTAACTGAATGCTTTGCCCGGTTTGAATAGCATCCTCAAGGTAGTATAAGACCTTGGGAGAGGTTAAAAGTGCAGTGAACGAAATAAGTCAACGAATGAAGGGGGTTCTTACTCTGACAGGGTAATGCCTTTATTTGATTGGTTAAAAATTTAATGTTTTGCTGGGAGGGTAAAATCCGAGGGGGGGCAAAAACCCCCTTCGTAGACTTAAGGGATTACTCTTTTTGGATTTCTTATCTGCAGCTGCCTTATCACTGCATCGTGCCTTTTACCAAGGACTATCATTGGTCAAGTACAACTTTCTGCACCACCGGGTGATCAAACAATCTACCAATGCAACACCCCGACTTGAGCCAATAACAGACAACTCTGTATCGTCATTCTACTGTGGTATATGCCTTGATCGGTTTCAGAGACGGGTTTCCCCAGGTTCTCAATGTCCATGCTTTTTTGTTTCCCTGCCTTTGTCTTGAACCTTGGTCAGCAGGCTACAGTACAAGGAAAGAAGAAGGAAAAAGAACCTTGGTAGAAGACCCAATACCCAAGCAACGCCCTCCCTCTAGGCAACTGACCAGATGTACCTCTTACACTGTAAATATATGAGATGAGTACTTTGGCTTATTGTCGGCTGTCGCAAAATGACGACACCCTCTTTGTCTGCTTATCGTCAGCGTGAGCCATTCTTGGTATCTTGTCCAATCGCGATGCAGTCACACGCATGCTTTTGCCTAGTACAACCATCCTTGGATGAGCCTCTTGATGTTGCATCCCCACGTTTAGAAACCATCATGCGCCTCGCTCTATGCCTCGACGATAAGGCATTTCTCCAGAAACCTGCTTATCACAGGTTACATGCCCCTTCCGGGTCGTCTGTCTATGGTAGATAGTCCTTGTCAAGCCGGAGACGGCGGTTCAGAGGATAGCCCACTGCGCCACTCGGTTATCTACTGGCATGCCCGGATCAAGCAAGTGAGTCACGTCACGGCTGTTCATTATGAGCCATGACCCCAAAGTACCTACTACAACCCGTGCCCAGCGCTGCTTCAGCCTAGTTTAGGTACCCTGACCAAGGATTAGTGAGTGTAATGCAATGCCCAAGGGTCCCTAGTACGGGCATATGACTCCTCCGGTAACCAATCACGACGATATCGCACTCAATACGCCTCCTCAGGTCAACATGATACAATTCATATTAATACTGTCGTCTCGAGTCTTCTAGCTATCTCTTTCGTATTCTTTCACATAGTAATCGTGCTTTTTCCCTTTTCCTTGTACGCCCTTTAGTGCGAGCACGCAACGTCTTACGCCATCTGTCACGCCCTTTGACAGAAAAGACACATCATCTATCTATTTCTCTAATCAGCACATACTTCTCTTCTCCTTCTTATAAGCTAATCGCCTCTTCTTCAACATGGACCCTTTACTACTCAACAGCTCGGGGGACCTCCCAGCTGCTATACTGCAGAATAAACACTTCCCCATCACAGGGCCCAGTATCGTCAAGACCCGCGCCCATACATCCCGCAATCACTTTGTCCGCGCAGCAGCCAAGCGTCAAGCCCAGCACAAAGGCGCGAACTTATGTCTCGACGCTGGACTACCCTGTACCACGTCGAACTGGGGTGAAGCTACATGTCATCGCTGCGGTCAACAAGATACAGCCACCACTTCTGCGCGCCGTCCTCAGCTCGAAAAGATCCTACACTTTGAGATCTCAACGGGAAATTTGCAGCGCGCGAATCCACGATGGACGCACGTCCACCGTAACCGCACCGCCCGGAATCACACCCATTCTACCGGAAAGGGTGCTTCCGATGAGCTAGAGGGGAGGGATCTGGCGAGAAGCAAGGTCCCTCTCCCCAGCGACCGATATCGTCTCGTCAGGAGGCCTACACTAGAAAGAGAAGAAGCGTTTCGGGATGCCTCCACGGCGAGGGGGAATGTCTATCTGGGCCGAAAGATGCCCATGACTGAAGATGACCAGGTGGCTGAGCTGTATCGCATGGGTTTGCTGTACGATGATGAGCAGGTCCGCGGCGAGGGCTTCAACCTCGACAGCATCAACCACGAGGAACCCATCTACTCCATCCGCACCGCCAAGCCATCCCGGAAATCCAAGCGCTCTCAAAGTTTCAGCTTCAACCAGCCTCTCCATCTAGACCTCTCCTTCACCGATCTGGGCGGCGACCAAACCATCGCTCAACTTCTGTCTTCCTCTTCCGACGACGATACTTCCCTTCCCGACTCGCAGAGCCCATCGCAGCGCTCATTTGCTCCTCTGCGCGTGATATACGAGCTCGACGGGTCACAGCCTTCCTTCGACGTTGATACGTCGCAGCCACCAGATCTCATCTCTGACGAGATCCTTTCCGATTACGACTGTTTTTCCGATAGCGAACTTGATGACGGACCTCGCCAGCGCGAGGTCTTTGACAGTGCAGCGACTCCGACTTCTGACGCTTGGGTAGTGCTGGGTGACGACTCGTAGCAGGTCCGAGCTTGAGATTACGCCGTTTCCGGTGATCTCAAGACAGAAAACACAACGATGGGAGAGCCTCATCGCGGACTGGTCCTCTATAACCACTGTACTCTTACCTTTGAGCGTTTGTGAATGTCGGGGTGATGTGGTTGCTGGTGCTCGCCTTTTAGCAAGGCTTGAGCATCGTGACTGGATCGGTGGAAACCTGCTTGCTTGCAGTTGTCTTAGCGATGCCATTTGTTTTTCCCAAATCTATTTTATGTAGAGTCCCGGCCGGACTTTGTCTTTATCTTATACCTCAGTACATAGTGTACAATGAATAGGTCCAGAATTGTTTCCGAATTTGTGTACCAATACTCTTTGACTTTTATGATGTTGCGAAAATAAATATTTCATAAAGAAGTAATGTTTTAAACATGTTAGTCTATGTATGTCTCTAGGCGCCCGAGGCTAAGGGGAACGAGAGACTAGGCTTCACTGCCTAAATGCGATGATCTCACGATACCCTCAGGTGAAATGAACCGCTGTCCGTACCACCAAGTCATCAATTGAGCACAACACAGCGCAAAACCAATAATTATGAGAGACACATGAGACTAAAACGAGAATAAAATGAAATGGAATAAAATGTCACCGGCGTCTTTTTTATCTTGCCGCAGGATACATACCCAAAGTCTCCGACCGGAGCCTTTCACATCTCTCCGTTTTGTGTATAAATGAATGCATGTTAACAAGGTCAAGACGTAAATGATCAAGACAACAATACATCAAAGCCATCACAATCACTCACTCTAATTGATCTACGATCCAAGATGTCCAAACTCTACGACGTGCTCATAATCGGAGGTGGTCCAGCCGGCCTCTCCATGGCCACCACCCTCGCCCGTCAAGTCTACTCTGCCCTCATCCTCGACTCAGGCGTATACCGTAACGCGCCTACAAAGCACGTACACAATGTTCTCGGCTTCGACCACGTCGATCCCGCTTCTTTCCGCGCCAAAGTCCGCGACGACCTCGAGAAGCGCTACCACAGCGTCGAGTTCCAGAGTGCCACGGTAGCTACTGTGCGCAAGACGGACGAGGGCATCTTTGAAGCTGTCGATGAGAAGGGCAGGACATACAAGGGAAGGAAACTCGGTCTCGGGACTGGTGTGAGGGATGTTTTTGACGGTCTGCCCGAGGGTTACGCTGATTGTTGGGGACGGGGCATGTAAGTCAACTCGTTCCATGTGGGTGAGTGCTTTTGCTAATGATACTCGTCAGCTTCCATTGTCTTTACTGCCATGGCTTTGAGGAACGAGGTGCCCAGTCTGTGGGTGTATTCGCAGGCGGGATGATTACCAGCGCCGACATGCTCGCCCATGTAACGCCCATGGCTAAGCGTCTTTCGCACTCAGTAACAGTCTACACCAACGCCGACACCTCTCTCATCGAGTCCATTCAATCCAAAGTCCACAGCAGCAAAGTACACTACGACGATCGCAAGATCACTTCCTTCGCGCTCGTCAACGGCGGACCCTCTGTGAAGATCACCTTTGAGGATGGAACGTCCAAGGTGGAAGGATTCGTGGTGAACCACCCCAACGTTGTGCAAGCGGCGCCATTCGCAGAGCAGCTCGGCCTCGAAAAGACACCGACGGGGGATATCAAAGTCGAAGCGCCGTGGAACGAGACGGGCTTGAAGGGGTGCTTTGCGTTTGGGGATGCAGCGACTATGCTTCGGAGCGTGATGCAAGCGATGCACATGGGCAGTTTTGCGGCGGTGGGAATGGCGACGCAATTGCAGAAGGAGTTTGACGAGAAGGATGAGCTGTGAACTTGAGTTTCGTGTTAGAGCCAAGAACAGAAAATAGTATGAGATTGTGTGTGTGTTTGTGACTGATGCTCAATGTTGGGGTAACGCTTGCAAGACTCTCACACAGCACAGCTTTGACAGCTTGTGCGACATGATTGCCCAATTGGTCAAAGTGTTTTTTTTTTGTTTAAGCGCATCAACCAAGCAAGGCCCAATTATTAGTTGATCTGGTTGCACGTCCTTTTGAATGGCTCGTTTTACGAGATGAGTCTCAGCTCTGTAGTCTGGATCAATCTCAAACACAGACACGGCTGGCGATGATCCAGATGAGCCACTGCCGAGAACAAACTAACCCAATAATACCCAAGTGCAAGACAGGTATAAAAAAAAAAAATACGCCTGAAGTATATTTCTTCCAAGACTCTTCCACTACTAATGACTGTTAGTTATGCCTTTTTTGTTTTGTATGTATCTCTATTAATTAGCCTAAAGCTTCAAGATTCCAGGCTACTCTCATGATGTCAATTGTGTCAATCCATAAAAGTCAATTCTTACTGCTGCTACCTACTCTGACATCAAGAGCACACACACACACACACACACTCGTCTTAATTCCGCTCCTGTTTGTTCCTCCGTTTTTTATTAATTGCATCCGGCGCTAGAACAAAATGGTCCCGGTACTTTTAGCTGGTTTGTAAGTTAGTGTACCGGTCAGTGTGTTTGTCTCAGTTGATAGTCATGCCTATCACAATCCGATGCAAGGGGCCTGCAACGGTCCATACGTATCATTTTCCTGGTGAATGGTTTCCCGAGATAATTTGTCATTGTTCCCTGTTCTCCGGGTCAGCCAGTGTTGAGTTGTCCCGTCTTGTCTTATAAATACATGCATGCAAGCGGGTATGTAAGCAGTCAGCACTACATACATGTTCATCGTACCCATACAGCGGGTGGCAAGTAAGAAACAAGGACGATGTTGCATAAACTTCCTGCAAGGGAATTCCAAATGAGAGAAAAGAAAAGGAAAGAAAGGGATCTAGACTTCCTCACCATGCAGCAGTAGAGAGAATTGGGCTAGACTGCATTCTACATTCACCGAGTGGACTCTCTCTGCATTGATGCAATCTCTGGAAAGGAAAAAGGTTCCGTTGCTAATCATCCTTCAAGGTAAGTCTGGGTGAAGAGAAAGCAGCTAGCTGGACCTCTAACATTAGCTGCGGAAAGGCGAGGGAAGATCTCAATAGCCAGCCCGCATGTTAGTGTCCGTGTGTTTGTATTCTCCGGTTGGTTGACTATGCTCAACTTGTACTACTGCAAGCAAGATAGTGATAGTGTCTGTGGCCCGATAGTGGTCGGACCATACTCCACATGACAGGAGCCGTCATGGAAGTGAGAGATGAGATCTAGAGAGAGAGAGAGAGAACTGTAAGAACAAACACGAATAGGCATACATACATACAAGGCAAGACAAAATACTGCAGCTTCTCCAATGCAGTCTAGTCTGGCTCGGCCGTTTGTGCAGGGTCGATCAGCGGATGACGAACAATTTGTAATTTTACCTCTTCATGTTTCGTTTCGTCTTGTATAAAGTGTCGCCATGATCGCCATCTGGGAATAACAATGTGCCAGTCAATCAGTCTCCCTTGTGTCTTTGCTTCTTCCAATCCTTTACAACCCAAAGAGGTTACTTCATCATCATGATCAAGTCTTTGGCTCTTTTTTCTCTTATTGCCGCTGCTTCAGCGCGCAAATGTACAAACATCACAGTCCCTGTGTCAATCACCTCTGAGAATGCAGTCTTTAGCATTGAGGCGCCCTTGACAGAGATTGATGTTACAAGCTTTGCTATCAACCTTGCTCGACAGGGCGGTACTCCGTATCCTCAAACCATCCAGAAGGGTGTAAGTCATTCATGAGCTAGCTTCAATTGATGATCACACAGCAACTGACTTGTAGTAGAAAGCCAACATTACTGGCACTTATGACCTCGCCGCTACATATTGCGAACCCGATGCTGGTCCCGGAGAGCAACTCCAGATCATGACCCATGGCATTGGCTTCGACCGAAGCTACTGGGACTTTCCCTTCAACAACTACAACTATAGCTACGTCGCCCCCGCGGTAGACGAGCACGGCTACTCAACCCTGACATGGGATCGTCTCGGCATCGGCGCTTCATCCAAGGGCAACCCCGTCAATGAGACCCAAGTCTTTCTCGAGATCGCAGCTCTCAAAGCCCTGACCAAGCACGCTCGTCAAGGATCCCTCCCCGGCGTCGGCTGCGGTGGGTACTCCAAGGTCGTCCACCTGGGCCACTCTTTCGGTTCTGTTATAACTTACGGCTTCGCCAACGAAAGCCCCGAGCTTACTGACGCCATTGTCTTGACGGGTTTCACTCAGGCGACTGCTTACCTGCCGTGGTTTGCGCTCGCAGCCAACTTCGTCCCTGTTGTCAACTCATCTGTCTACCCTCCTGGATACATCGCTCCCGCATCGACTGTGGGAGTGCAGACCAACTTCTTCGCCGATGGTGATTTCGACCCCAAGTTCTTGAAGGTGGCTTTTGAGAGTGGCCAGCCTGTTACGCCTGGTGAGCTTTTGACTCTGGGTGTACCGGCGAGCATGAACAACACGTATCCTGGCCCAGTCCAGATCGTGACAGGCGGTAAGTGACTCTGAGACTTGGCCTTAATAATGAGTATATACTAATAAACTCACAGCACGCGACATTCCCTTTTGCGGTGACAACTGTTACTCGACCACGAGTGTAGGCGTCAATCTTCCTTCATTGCTCGACTACTCCAAGCAGTTCTTCACTCAAGCTTCACGGTTCAACACGACTGTTGTTCCAGGTGCTGGTCATGGATTGAACTTTGGATACTCGCATACTTTTACTTATAACGCCATTCTTGACTTTCTTTCTGAATAAGCTCAATTGAGTTAAGCTGGACTTGTACTTGTTTGTTGCTGCGAATTATTCGTTTATACATACCTACATAGCTTCCAATAGATTTCTTTTTTTATGCCTACCTAAGTAGTGGATAATTGATAACCCGTCCTTCTTCTTCAAGATCCATTTCTTCTTAGGCCACGGAATCTTTCCATCATCCGATTTTATTCCCATCTGTCATCCATTGCAAGTGGAGGTTTTCACCCTGCACAAGCCGCCAACAGCCGGACCCCCACTCTGTACCGGCGACCAAGACCCTGGAAAGCCACCTGTAACGGGAAGGCAATTAGTGAACTGCGACCACTAAAACGCAAGGAGCTTCCTGTTTCGTGAATGGCCTCCGTCATAACAAAGACTCCGAGGTCCATAGCGGGGTTGTCTCTATCTCGGTCTTATCCTCGTTTTTCTTCTCTATCAACAACAACGTTTCTCTCTTCTTTGACTTTGAGAGCTACACGACACAGACTCGAGACATCTAGGACCCGCGCGCAACATACCTCGTCGAAAATACCCCGCCTCGAAACCTTGAGACCCTCCCCCTCCAACATGGTGGCTGAAAACTACGACGCCGTCCTCAAGGGCAAATACCCAGGCAAAGCCCATGCCAAGCGCGTCGTCGACCTCATTCGCAAAGATGTTCCCGATGCCAACGGTATTATCTACCTCGAGAGTCAACTGACTCGCATGATGGAGGATAGCGACGAGCCCGAGGCCTTCCGGTGCGTCAACCCAGCTCCTTATCTCTACAAAGCCATGTTCTGATCATCTATCTATCCGCCAAAACAGTCAACGTCGATACTTTTACTACCTCACCGGCTGCAACCTCCCCGATTGCCAATTCATCTACGACATCCAATCCTCCAAGTCGATCCTCTTCATTCCTCCCATCAACCCCGACGATGTTATCTGGTCCGGTCTCCCCATGAGCATCGACGAAGCCCTCTCGCAGTACGACGTCGACGAAGTCAAGCTGACCACCGAACTCAACGCTACCCTCGCCCACCTCGGTGCCCAAAACGCAAAGTCCTCCGCCTTTGCCATCGCGAAGCAGGTCTCGGACCATGTATCCTTTATCGGTTTCGGCAGCACAAACTTTGACGTTCTCAAGAACGCCGTCGAGGTGTCGCGTGTAGTCAAGGACGAGTACGAGGTCGCCATGCTGCGAAAGGCCAACTACGTCTCTGGTATTGGACACAGAGCAGTCTTTGCCAAGGCAAAGTCTGCCAAGAACGAGCAGGAGCTGGAGGCTGCTTTCTACGAGCGATGTATGGCACACGGTTGCAAGAAGATGTCATATGATCCCATCGCTGCTGCTGGAAGGGCTGCTGCTACTCTGCATTACGTCGGAAACGACGCTCCTACAGAGGGCAAGCTCAACCTGTTGATGGACGCTGGTTGCGAATACAACAACTACGCTGCTGACATTGTGAGTGCGCCGTATTCTGGTCTTAGAATTGAGCTGACCCGTTAGACACGAACATTCCCTCTGTCAGGCAAGTTCACCAAGGAGTCCCGCCACATCTACGAGACTGTCCTCAAGATGCAAAAGGCATGCATAGATGTTCTCAAGGAGGGTGTTCTATGGGACGACGTGCACGTTCTTGCTCACCAGATTGCCATTGACGGTCTTCTCGAGGCTGGTATTCTCAAGGGTGACAAGGACGAGATCCTCAAGGCCCGCACAAGTGCTGCTTTCCTCCCTCATGGTCTTGGCCACTACCTTGGCATGGACACCCACGACACTGGTGGCAACCCCAACTTTGCCGACAAGGATAAGCTATTCCGATACTTGCGCGTGCGAGGCAAGCTCCCAGCTGGCAGTGTTGTCACTGTTGAGCCTGGTGTAAGTTTTTTTTCTTCTTCTTCTTTTTTTTTCGAGTGATGAGTGGATGCCCTGATATAATTATACTGACACGACTAGATTTACTTTTGCAAGTTCATCATTGATCCCTATCTCGAGGACCCCGCGCACAGCAAGTTCATCAACAAGGACGTCCTGGACAAGTACTGGGATGTCGGTGGAGTCCGGTAAGTTCTGGTGGCCACCGTCTGCGCTATCGATACCAATTTTGCTAACCTAATCGTCGTCAATAGCATTGAGGACAACATTCTCGTCACCGAGACTGGACATGAGAACTTGACAGATGTTCCCAGAGAGTTGGACGAGATGGAAGCTTTGGTGTCTGCAGCTTAACTGGACCTGTGTTCTCCTCCAACAATAAAGAAAGAAAGACATGACAGTTTATTTTTTTTTAAAAAAAGAATTAAGCATAAATGGAGTGACATGCAAAATATCTATAAATACCCACATCGCATTTCGCTTCGCTTCCCCATATCCAAACAATTTTAAACGTCTCAAAAGGAAACAGAAACATTCTTTGTCTGGATACTGTGTCAATATCAGCCCCTGATCAGCCAACACGGTGCAATTTCTCTCATCTTGGCCACATAACTAAACGTCTAATCTGATGTTGCATACCATGCCTCACTTCAGTTCTCCCTGAATACCCTTTTTCTCCATCAACTTTTCCTTCATAATAACCATCTCCAAGTGATACAAAAAATGAACCATTACTTTCCCTCGTCAGCTTCCGAGATGGAGAACAAATACCCGGCCCCTCCGCAATTCCTTCGGAAGCCCGTTGCGCCGCCGCCGACTCCGCCGCCCGTGTACAGTGCTTATCCTTCGCCGCAATTCGGCTCCGCATATGCACCACCACCGTCAGCAGCTCCGTCTGCTTCTACTTCTACTTCACCATGTCCTTCACCGTCTTTAAAGACTCACTTTGAATCGTATACTCCGTCGCCAAGGTCATATAGCCCTGCTTCAGCTTCATATAACCCTTCTCAGAGCTCATTCAACCCTCCTCCAGCTCCATACAGTCCTACTCCAAACCCATATAACCCTTCTTCATCCTCATACAACCCTTCTCTAATTCCTCCTCCCCCTCCTCAAAGGCCTCTCCGGCCTGTTCGCTCTGCTACAAACCTCACCGGTGCTCACGCGCCTCAACAATCGGGTTTCTTGGACCCAAGAGGGACTCACCAGGTTGACTTTGTCGTCGATGACATTCCCACGCCTACATCGTTAAGCCCCGGTCCAAGTCCAGGCGATCTCACCCCAGCGTATGAGATTCGTCGCGTCAAGAGCTCTTCAGCCCTCTCAGCTGCCTTGTCCACGCAACAGGAAGAACAGCCCAAAGACTCATCAAAATGGAAGGCCGCATTGGGAGAAGCGCAGTACTTTGCAGGCGGTCTCATCAGCCACCCCGCCGAGTCGAATAAGCATTTCAGCATCATTCGTCACTCTCACGCTTTGGTCTGGTATCGCGGTCCCGCTACGTCTGTGCCTATTACCATCCTCGCAGATGAGCCGCTTCCCCCCACGAGGACGATATGGATGCAGCAAAAGGGCTACTCGGGGAACGTGGGCATGTCCCTCAAGGCATTGATGGGCACGACGGGCACTTGGCTCAACGTCACGCCAGCTACCAGAGCAAGCGTTGAACATCTCCCCGAAGCTGACGAGCGCGGCATCCAGCGCGACTTCAAACGCTTCGTCAAGAAAGCTTCAGGCAAGTTAAAGAACCACATCCCCAGAGAGACGCACATCGTGCGTATCCCTGCTGCCGCGACGGATGGGTACTTTCGCCTCGTCGTCTGCGCTGGCGAAGACAACAAGAAGATCCTCTGCGGAAGTCCCGTGTTTCGCATAGCGAGCACGTCTACAGACGTGAGCACCGTTCGCGGATCGAGTCTCAGCACCATGCCTTTGGAGATGGGCATCAAAGTCGCCACCACGATTGGTTCACAGGTTGCAAAGAAGTACACTGGCGTCGCAGGCGCAGTCGTCGAGCAGGGAGCCAAGCGATTAACACCAGCAAACGCAACCATCAAGAAGGTCGCGCACACGGCGTATCACAAAACGGGCCTGGGAACCGCTGTCAGCGAGACCTGGAAGAATGGGAAAGCAGGACGGTATGATCCCCTTGTCGCGGGAGGTGGTCTCGACGACGCCCCGTTGCAAATTATCGGCAACGACGAAGGACCTGAAGCGCCGTTTCCGTACAAATTCGCTGGCAAGGTTGTGCGAGGAACGGGGATATCGACGAGGGAGTACGGCATTCCGACTGCGAACCTGAGTGAAGTTGGAGACGACGTCAAGATGCGCATGGGCGGCGTCTTCGCAGCATGGGCGCGCGTCATACCCACGAACAACACACCGACCGAAGACTTTGACGACGACTGGCACGAAGCCATCGTGACCATTGCGCCTTTGCGAAATGCGCCACCGGGGGTAGTCCAGCGAAACAAGGTGTGCGTGCACATCCTGCACGACTTTGAGGACACGCTGTTCTTTGAGATGAGGATCAAGGTCATGCTGATGGGCTACCTGCACGCTGCGACGTCTAGCCAAGACATACTGGAGGAGCACTCGCGCGACGTGATGACCACGACGGCGAGTCTGGGCAGGGAAGCGTGGGGTCCTGAAGTGAACCTGTCTGCGACGAGGGCGGCCAAGAGCGATAGGGGGTTCAAGGAGAGGCTGGGTGATGCGGCGGGGGTTGTGCAGGGCGGGTTGGACAGGGTTCCGTCGCATTGGGTCGGTGTGAGGAGTGAGGCTTTGGAGATGAGGGATCAGGTTTATGGAAATGGAGGGTTGTGGGTTGCTAGGTGAGATGGTCTGCAACGTCTTGGTGTTTGAAGCTGGGATAAAGGTAGAGTGATACTTGAGTAGAATGCCTCTCACATCAGTCAGACTCTTAATTCAGTCACTGCGAGAGTATTTTAAAGAATAAGATAGACCTCGAGTATGTCTATGAAATGTGAATAATTGGAAGCTGCCTTCTGCCCAAAGCTTCGTCCCTGAGCCTCCATCAATTGAGATTCAACATACAAGAGTTTTACACGACGACTGATGTCTGAGCATCAATTGAGTCCCTTGTCTAACAAAGTGTCCATTTTTGTCTTCCACCTACCATATGCTCAACGACAAAAGCCCCAAGGCAAACAAGACTCTCCGTTCCCCCGAGAAGCACTTCACAATGATCGCAGCATCCACTCCTGGCAACACCACGATAAGACAGACCCTGCCTACCATTGAAGCAACCGTACCAAGCACAATCTCATCATAACCTTGTCGCCGATACTCCCACCCCCATGCTCTACACGAAGGGTACTCCAAGGACCCTGAACCCAGAACGCCGTGGGACTAACAAAAGCCGTTATGCTCTCCGCGTCATATCATGGTCGAGTCCGAATAGAAAAGCTCATTTACGATTCTAGAACCTTGAACTACCGAGGTTCAAAAAAAGACTTCAAATACCATGCAGGCAGGTCGTAAAAAAATAGGGATTTGATATAGATTAGACGAAAATATTAGCACACTCTTAGGCTATATCCTGACGAAAGCTGATCTAACATTTCTATCAGCCACTAAATCAGTACCGGTTTTTATGCAATGCACTTGCCATGGTGCCATTCTGACGAAAGGTCTCTGCACGTGGGCCTCCCGGGGAGATCATATCATGGCTCGTTCGCAGTCTTGTTTGAATCAGACCACCTTTTTTGCATGCGCCAAGTGCGTTATCTCAACGGCAGGGTCGAGAAACCATGTGATGCTGCGGCTCCGGAATGAGCGGATGAGAGAAGGAAAACGTCCCTCTTGATGGTACAGGGACTGGGGGGAATAGGGACAGTGCTGAGGGAGACTTTCTCACATGGTGGGTTCTGGACCCTTGGGTCCAAAGATGTCGCTGTAGAATGCGTTAGACTGGGGTTGAAGATTGAAGATTAGATGATCTGATGGTATCACGACATGCTACGCTGTGGGGTGGCGATCCAGGGTCTCGGTATTGCACGGAACCGCCCCCAAGTATCTTGGCTCATTCGGTTAGCGCTCAGATATGAGTGGGATACGATGTTAGACGAGCAACTCCTGAAGAACAAGAGCATGGAGGAGGTAAGGGATAACTGTGAACGCCGAGTGACGCAGGCGGATATGGTTAGGTGTAATGTTCATTCGTCATTCATCAATCTGTCAAGCTCTCTACCTAGCGTTTCCGACGCATCGCTGTGCTAAACTCGACCTATGTAACTTTTGTAGTGCAGCAGCACAATATCCATGCACATGCAGTACTATACCCCTTACCAGACGTGATTGTTTCCGCCTGGAGTGTGTATCAAAGAGTCCTCCTCAGTAGCGGGGGTTGCTTCCGTATCCCTGGCCTTGACCGTAGCTTTGGTCTTGGTCGTATCCTCTGTTCTGTCCATACCCTTGGTCTTGCTGATACCCTTGGTTGTAACCACCAGATTGGTGCTGCTGTGGCGGAGGGGGATACTGGTCGGGGCGGTAGTCTTGATGCTGTTGAGGTCTGTACTCATCGGGTCGGTATCCCTCCTGGTGTGGAGGTTTGTACTCTTGATGAGACTGACCATGCTGTGGCCGGTAGTCATCGTGCCCTTGTGGTCTATACTCTTGACTCTGAGGCCTGTAATCCTGATTATGTTGAGGCCTGTAGTCTTGACTCTCGTGGGGTCTGTAGTCTTGGCCCTGCTGAGGCCTGTAATCTTGACTTTGGTGATCAGGTCGGTGATCCTGCTGGAACTGCGAAGGAGGATTATACGGCTGCTGTCCATACTGTCCACCCTGCGAAGAAAGCACAGGCTGGTCTGCACCACCAAGGTTCGCAGCAGAAGGCGCCCCAACACTGACACCCTCATTTCCGATATCATCAGGCACAGAGATCTTGACCTTGGGCAAGTACTTCTGCACCTTTTGCTCCACCATGTTCTGCACAAACACCCAGCTCTGGCGCTCAAACTTGCGGTGTCCACCGTTCACAACACCCAGGATGCTCTCACGCAGCGTCTCCTGCACCTTTCGAACAAGACCGCGGATCTTGTTGACGAGCTTCGCCTTGATGTCGTCCCCGAAACCCCGGTCTGCAGAGCCTCTTGGCCCGGCATCACGGTCCAGCTGCGAATCAAAGGGGTTACCCCCGAGGATCTTCTCGAGAGGACGCTGGAATGAATCGGGCAGAAGCTCAAAGAGTTGCTTCTCAATACCACCGAGGATCTTGCGGAATTCGAGACGGACTTCACGGTGGACTCTTGCGATTCCTGTGCTGAGCTTATCGCTGATGACCTTTGAGAAACCGCCGCTCTCACCATCTCCATCAGCACGATCCACATCGCGATCATTGTCGCCAAAGCCCCTCGCAGATCCCTCGTTGGACTTTTTGTTGCCAAAGAGTCCTCCAAGACCCTTGACGAGATCCTTTACCTGATCTTCAATCTCACCCTTGACACCGTCTCCCAGATCCCTTGTACTAGTGTTTCCTCGAAGCCAGCGCTTGATGTGGTCAAGAGCGATGCGTGTAAACTGTTCGGCGATGGGGGCGTGTTGTTCGCGAAGCTTGGCGCCGACCTGTTCCTTGATCTCAGGACTAATGAGGCGGGCTTTCTCTTCGGGGTTACGTGCTGCGTCCTTGACAGTACCACTGAGGACACCCAGAAGACCATCGAGTTCGAAGCCTTGACCTCCCGAACCTCTACCGTTGTTGTTCTCGAGGTGGTCCTGCACAGCGTCAATGGCAAACGAAAGGAAGCCCTTGGCACCACCTCGAGAAGAATCACCGCCACCACGCGACCTCGTCTCATCACCTCCCCCACCGCGTCCCTCCGTGATATCGAAGATGTCCTTTAGATCATCACCCGCCTCGTCGGTAATTTTAGTAAAGCTGCGCGTCAGCTTGGCAATCTCGTCAGCAAAGGGCAACGACTGGCCACCGTAGGCGTCGGGCGCATTATCGTCCAAGCTTCTGCTATCAGTAGGTTTCTTGTCCTTGTCAAATAAGGAGCGGAAGGCGTCGACGACTTTGTCTTCGAGGCTGTCGATTGTCTTTTGCTGAAAGGTTTCGAGCTCTGTGGTGATGCGGGGTTGGATCTGAGGCGCTAGAGAGTCGACGTACTCGTCGACCTTTTTGAAGAGGACTTCTGGAACGCCGCGGGAGGACATTTTCGGAGGACGGTAGTTGGAAATAAGGTTATTTTGGTGATGCTGGGCTTTAACGCCTGTAGATGGAGCTTGAGTAGGAGCTGAAGCTGGACTGGGACTGGACTGAGTCGAGCTGGAGGGGGAGCTGAGGTGGCATGACGTCAGCTTGGTGGCCCATGTCACTTACAGCGAGCAGTCAATGATCACTGTAAGTTGCGTATAGTCATCTCAACCAGCTTCAAGCATATCATAAGAGTAACTGCATTCTAGCCTGTGACCCATTCCCTTGACCTCAGAATTAATTAGTCGGTACTTCTGTGAATAGTCCCATTTCTCACGCCTGTAACGGACAACTCGTCAGTACATCTAAGCGTGATACCTTGTTAGTGCGGGTCAGCCACAATACAGAGGGGGGAAAGGCTGGATTAAGCGACCGATTCATAATTACGCAGCCCACAGAGCCTCACTCATCACTATCATTTACCTAATTATTACACAATTATTCATTTGTTCAAATGCTTACATCCCCAAGCCATAGCTATCCACAAAGCAGTCGTATACACCAGGGGCTGTGTTGAAGCGATGATAAGACCGTTGATAAGAAAGTCCAGACCGAAACTCACTATTACGATCCAACCAATCAACATCTACGGTGGCGTTCCGTTACCGCAAACGAAAGATTGGCGAGCGGCCAAGTCCGCCAAAAACTCTCCGTGGCTCCGTCTTATCGCGGCTCATCACATTCTATTACAAACTCATTCACATTCATTCACGACAGTCATACAGAAACAGGACCAAATTCATGGCAGAGGTGCAAACGATTCTCTCAAGCTGTACCTGCATTGCATTCTGGCAGCCTGGTGTATAATGTAATGTATATCTGTTATGACAACTCCTCCTTCCAAAAGACACAAATCCATTGCATTGCATTCCTCGCAAGGAAGCAAACTTTTTGTTTCCATTCCCAAATCAATCAGCGATAATTCATTTCCCTTTTCCCCTGCGCCATTGTACAGTCTTCGCATTCAATCAAGTCATCGTTGCAGGCGCACTAAAGAACGCACTCTCGGAGACATCGTGACACGCGGAAAACCAGGCTTCGCTCTCCTTCTGCATAAATACAAATAAAGCAAGGTCATTCTGTTGCGCACCCAATCCTTATTAAGACTGCATCGGCCCGTTCAACGGAGAGCGGTCAAAGATGGGAAGCGACCAGACATGGATCCGATGATTAAAACAGCAGAGTAAAACAAAGGCGGTGGTGTTCCGCGACAGCAAAGAGGAAAGAAAACAGAAATCGCAGCTAAAACAAAACCCCCAAACTCCAATGCGGATGCCCGGCGCGCCATGCCAGGCTTGCACAGTCCAATTCCGTAAACGCCAAAAAATTGTGGCCGTAAGCCGTGAAGCATTCCGATGATCAATCAATCGTTGATCAAAGGCTCGTGCTGTTTCGGGTCAAACAGCCAGGTAGAGTAGTGATGTGGGGCGGTGACAAACGTTGCTGTCTTGAAGCCCGGTGTGCCAGGTATATTAAATGTCGAGATAGCAATACATTCTTGGTTTGCTCTTGGTGTAGTGTTGTTGGTGGATCATGAACAGTCCAGTCTCATGCCACGGTCGGCAACATGGTCCTATCCTCGAATCGCCGTGGCGGAATGACCATCGCCTGACCAGGGAAACCGATCCATCATCTGTTGTTGAACATGGTACGACAGGTCATTAGATGGAGTACCATCAAAGGACACAAAGGCGGGTGAAGCCGACCGTGCTGTGGCAGAGGGTCTCGGGGTGGGCGATGTGCTGTTGGCACGGAATCCATCCTTTGGTGTTGATGGACCCGACGACTGTGGGCTGAAAGCAGCACCCAGTTGAAGGGTATGGTGGGTTGCGGGGCCGGCGTGATGGCTGTACCCGTTGGGGCTTCCAAGCGAGGTGGTATGGCGATGGGTGCCAGCGGTTGCGCCGTCGAAGCGAGCACCACTGAGGGTACCGTCCATCATGCTAGGACTCGACTGCTTTGATCCAAACTGCAACAGCACTGTTAGTAACCAACTCTTTCGTTTTGCTTCTGGGTTGCCGTGCCATCCCGGTGGGCTGGGTGAACGATGCTACGGTTCTGGCGCACAAGGGATGGGCGACGAGCACCAGAAGCGATGGGTGAGGCAGGGCGGACTTCGGGGGCACGTACAAAGCAGTACTTGTTAACCAGCTCCTCGTATGATGAGCTGGAGATTGTTGAGTTGGGAGAGGTAGCTCCGGTAGCCACTGGTGAGCTCTTGGCCTTGGTGGCAGGCTCAGGGACGGTGAGGATGGGCTTGGGACTCCGGACGTTGGCCTTCATGTAAAGACCATCCTTATCCTGAGAGGCTTCCTTCTCCCTGGCAGCTTGGACGGCAGCGCTCAGAGAAGCACCAAAGTCGTAGCGGTTGGAGAAGGCGAGGCCGCTGGGTGAGCCAAAGTCCTTGGACATGTTGTCACTGGCCAGGTTGCCAGCCGACTTAGACTTGAGGCGAAGACCACCAGTGCTGTTCTCAGACTCGCCGAGAAACTCGTGGATGGGCTGGTCGTAGTTAAGCTTTGCGTCGTCACCAAACTCACCGAAGCCAACAGGCATCGACTTGGGTCGAGGGACGTTGGCGCTGTTGGTGCGTCGGCTGCTCCGGGGGAGACCATTGGCCGACCGAGAAGAAGCGCCCTGGAAGTTGTTCTTGCCATTCATAGGGAGATGCTTCTTGCGGAAGTCGACCTGGAAGTTAGAGTTGGTGTTGTTGTCCCAGTACTCCTGTCCATTAACGTTGTAGCGCACGCAAAGGAACAGTGTCTTGGACTCGAGGTTGGCGGTGTCGGCAAGCTTGATGGAAAATGTAAAGCGGTCATGGCCAAGCGGTGTTTCCCGAGGGCGGATCTCGTGGCTGTAGTCGGCGGTGACCTCCGAGGTGGTCTTCCAGTAATCCAGGGTAAAACGGCATGTAACGGCCTTGTTAAAGGCAATGTTGGCGACAGCCACTGAACCCAATAGGGTCTTCTGGTCGGCCGAGAGCCAAACCTTCTCCAGTCGGACAGGCAACGACTTACGGGCCACAGAGTCGTGAGGGAAGTTCGTGGTGAGAATCTCCCACTCGAAAGGAGGGGTACGGGCAGTCTGCTTGCCATTTCCAGGGAAAGGATACTCGGTATCACTCTCGTAGCTGTCAATAGGTGAAGAGCCAGCGCTCACAGCAAGAGGTCGGTCCACTTGAAGGAAGTGTCGGACATGCTCAAGATGAGAGTCGAAGTGAACAGCCTTGGAGAAGATGGGGGTACCAGGCATGCTTGAGGGGCGACGTCGTGAAGAAGGACGGAGTGCAGGGCGAACAAGCTCACCAGACTTCTTGCGTACCATTTGAGGCTTCTTAAGCAAGTCCTCGTCTGTCTCCTCCTCTGATACTGACTGTGAGTTGTCGGCAGACTTGCCGAGACCAGCGTTGGGTTCGGTAGCCGATCGAACATGTCCCATCTTGCGTCCCTTGGCAAGGTCCCCAAGTGCACTTGTGCTGAAGCTGAGGTGCATGTTGTCCTTGCGGGGTCGAAGCTGTAATGTTTCTGTGCTGTCCTGTTGCTGGATCTGTGTTCGTTCAGGAGATGATGTACGCTGCATGGGGATTTGGCTGACAGCGTCTCGTAGAGCCTTGTCGAGCTTTCGGCCTCGGATTTGGGGACCTTGCTCCTCGTCGTCACTACCGGAGGAAGCAGAGTCGGGTGGTGAAATGATAGCACCCATGGGCATTGTGCGCTCGTCTGTCACAGGCGGCGGTGATTGCCGAACGCTTGAAGGAACTGCTGTGCCCATGCTTTTAAGATCCTCCGATGTTCCCTGCGGTGTCAGCGTCCCTGTCGATCCATCGCTAAGAGCAGAAGCTGAAGGTGTTCGTCGATGCTTTGTAAGATATGAGGCAGATCGTGGTAGACTAGGTCTCGGGCTGGATTGTAGTGATGACCGCCGGCTCGCTACAGGTGACGTAGAGACTGACGAGGCGGGAGATCGGTGGGAGGGCGGCGTGTAAGGCATTCCCAAGGTTGTATGTGGGATTAGAGAGAGAGAGGAGGAGGAGGAGGAGGTTTATCCGTGGAAGCAGGAGACGATATCCAGGAGCTTCACCACGTGTAGGTAAGAAGAATCAACTAAGGGTAATAAGGTTGATGAACTTCTCGTCTCGAGCGAGATGAGACTGAAAGAGGTTGCGAGAGGAGGATTGGCGTTTGGCTGCGATGGAGTTTTTGCTCCTAGCGCTTTCGATGAAGATCAAGGCAGGAGTTGATCGAGATCAGGTCTAATAATGGGGAAGGTACTGATTAGCATGGTTAAGAAACAGGGAATTTTTGTGGCGATGCATGATTAGACGATGAAAAATTGTGAGAAGAAGAGAAAAAGAGAGGAGAAGACCGTATGCAGCAGGCAAGAAATATCACAAATTGTTTCCAATGAATGCAAGAATGAAAGCGGGCAATGATGTGGAAGTTTTTTTTTTATCGAACTGCAATTGTTAGGTAGCGAGAGGTGACAAACAGGAGGGCTGTGCTTCATTGTGGGTAATGCTGTGCTGGCGATGTTTACAGGGAGCACAGTGCAGTTGCAGTGCAGTTGCAGTGCAGCGCAGTGGAGTTCAGTGGGTTTGGTCAGTGTCACAACTTACACGATTGATTGATCAAAGCGCACACCGAGAAACGAACAAACTTGTCGACGGCAAGACGAGGAAAATGCTCTGGCAATATTCCAGCAACAGAGCAAATGTATGATCCACGAGGAACAGTCGGCAATTGATTGAAGATCGGTTATGTCGATGAGGTGATGGTATCACAACCAAGTGATACTGCAGGTGGTTCCGAGATAACGTTGAACAGGAGGGACAGCGGTAGTCTTCGGATTAGGAGGAGCCTCGTTGAGATGATGCTGATGTTGTTGATGAGAAGGAGGACGTAGACATCAAATAAAAATGCAAACAATGAACCAAATGCAACAACAAAAACAACAAAATGGCTTTCCTACTGATGATACTATGGTCAGTAAATCGATCAGTCTCTTTTGGGGTGGTCGTAAACTCGTTGACAGCAATCAGAGCTGGGGGTGGAGATGCTGAAAGGAATCGAGGATAAGAAGGCTGCGGGGAGCAGGTGGTTTTGAGTGTTTTGTCCAGTTGCCATCCCTCTCAGACCAGGTCCCAATTAAAAAAAAACCAAGGTACGGAACTCTTAGTACGACTTTTCTGGTTTGCTTGACCTGACCTGACCTGGTCGCTTCGACTGCCTTGGCCTTTTGGGTACTTGTCCCATGGAGGTTTAGTGAGGTGTGAGGACAGCGCCGGGGCCGGACTGAGCGGCATGGACTAGCACGACAAGGTTGAGAGCCGCGTAGGCATGGGCCGTCTGATGGTAGGTGGTAGTGGTAGAGTTGCAGAGGGATTGGGATGGGGGGAGAAGATGGGTGGTGGGTGCTAAACGGCAGGGATGGGGCAGGATGGGGCAGGATTTGAGTTGCAGGCCCAGGGGTGGGATAAGAAAGCTAACGAGTTTTTGGTTGGGATGGGTAGGGTAGGGTTTTGAAGAGAGTGCGTTGAGTGAAGAGGAGGACAACGGGAAGGGGAAGGGGGTGGCATCATGTTGATGTTGTGCACTTACGAGTTATCCGTTACCGTTGGTTATGATATGTTGTATCAGACAAGACCAGACAGGCTCTACTACAATATGCAGTGCAGCAACAGTAATATTACAGTTGCACCCAATCGATAAACTCTCTCAAACTTCGTTGCATCGGCTTTTGGCGGGGTCAACCGGGAGCGAACGAACAAAGACCACAACTGTAGAGACGTTTCTCCGTGGGGTGGGAATGGGGGGGAGAGTATGGAGATGGAGATGGAGATGGAGTGGTGGAGAGAGTTGAGAGAGAGAGAAACGCCGAGATGCAGACTCAGAAATTAAAGACAAGCCTTTTTTAACATGCGTGAATTGATGCTTCTTGACCTTTTGAAGTGTGAGGCGGAGGCAAAAAGAGGAGAAAGCCCCTCCAAACCGTAATAAGACGGGAAGAGAGATAAAGGCGTCTGTCTTGTTGGTGTTGTGGATGAAGGAAGACAAGATTGGCGTCGTTTTTGGGTTGCGATGGCGGCGGGGTTTGGCGTCTGCCGATTACTGCTGGATTACAGTAGCAGAAAAGCCTCTTGTAAACCCAAAGTGCTTTATCCCTCGCGTCTTGAAGAATTTAAAATTATAAGATTGATGTCAATCCCATCCCAAGTCTGTTAATGTTATGTACGTTTGTACACGAATGATGTTACCAACTGCTGATGGTTACCGGATCCAGTACACACGGGGGCGGCTGCTGGACAGGGTAGAGAGATAGTTTGCAGTAAAAAAACGTCAGATGGCGGAAAACAAAGAAGAAGGGCAAGAAAGAGGCGAATTTGATGATGAGTGTAGGGATATCTCGGCTTGGCTTCTTTGCATCTGATGTGATGTGATGTGAGTAATGCTGCTGAACAACAACAAAAAAAGAATGAATGTAAATGATATGAGGTTTTCGACTGATGTTGAAACCAAGTGGAGATGATCTGAGCAAGGCCAGTCACGATAGCGTTAGATGAGTATCCGTATCGACCGATAAAAAAAGGCCAAGTCAGATAAGTTCTATAAGCGGAGATCCCCAAAATGCTACGAGAGCATGGACTTGCTGATGAGCATGGGGCAAGGGTATGGGTATGAGCATGGGATGCTGATGAGGTCCTTGTTTGGTCTGGTTTCGCGCTGGTTGGGGTTGGCTTTTTCGGTTTTGAGGATGCGCCGGAAACTTTAGCACTGGCTGCTCTTGGTGATTGGTGGTAGTTGATTTGATGGTAAAAACACACAATTGAATGGGCGGGCTGAGGATGGAGTTTTACAGTTTATTGGTGTCGTTGGTTGCGATATTACAGAAACGGCTGTTGATGAAGTAGCATCGGTATGCTATTAAAGAATGAAGAAACAAACCCGATAGATAGTAATAACAATAAGAGAAAGTAAGAAAAGAGAGAGAGAGAGAGAGAGCAATATGCAAAGATTTTAAAAAGAAGGTTTATTCTACGAATGAATGAATGAATGAATGAACGAGGCTGACTTCTGCAATCAGGTCAATCTGTGGTGTTGCATCAAAAAGCTGAAAACAGTAGAAAAGAGAGAAGAAACAAAAGTCAGAAGAGAAAAAAGTGTTGTAGTAACGAGACGCGACTAGAATTAAAAGACCTTTTTTTTTTACATGCATGCAAATAAAGAGAATGAGAAACATAAGCGCCTTCAGACAAATCCTCAGTCTCAAACAGTTGTTGTGGTGAGGATTCAGATATCTCAACCCAACAGAGACATTTGATTGCCATAGACGAGAATCGTGAACCAAAGACCATCGAGAACAGAAAGAAACAAGACGCACCAACCAACCAGCGATCGAGTCTCCTTCTTTTTTCGGCGCACACCCTTTTCGTCTTAGTTTCGTCGTTTCCAAGGCCGGGGGGGATGTCAGTCAGATCATCGAATCACAGATAGCCATGGCGCACGCCAAGGTACTCGTAACATTCTTTGCTCGCAAGCCCTTTTCTTTTCTGGTGGTATATTGCATTCGTTTTTTTGCAGTCGGTCAATAAGACAGGCATTTCTAACCCGACATTATGTCTCAGCGAGTGTGGAAAGGCAAACGAACGAGAGATGTTTGGGCGTAGGACATACGAGGCTGATCTCAGCTTGCATGCAGTTTTTTTTTTTCCCCTCTTCATCATCATCTCCATAACGATGACGAAATCGCCTAAAATGAAATCTTGAAGCTTTGAGGCTACTGTAATCGTACTCCGTAATTTCATGTAGAGCACGGTCTTTTCTGAATGGTAAGCGAGAGGGAGATAGAGACAGAGGCAGAAAACAACAGGTGACATCCATGTTTGTGGGTTCTCTCTCTCTCGTCGCTCTCAGACTCACCCAAGAAGGTGGAGTTTCTTACTCAGTGACACACTCAAGACAGAGTTCCATTGAACAAGCCCACCCCAGACGATTAACGGTTTAGCCTCGATAACTAGTAGCTACTAAAGTTAGGTACGCTTCAGCTGTCTCTCTCTTTGCTCTGTCTTTTTTTTATTCCGCGAGCAAAAGGAAAGCATCGCGGCGGCCCTGTCCTTGACTGAACTCCCGCCTTGTCCGCTCCGTATCTTCCGGACACGCGCGCGCCGAAAGAAACAGGGCAGAGAGAGACGGGCGGAAAGGAGATCGTAGTAGTGTTAGTAGTAATAGAATACTGTCGACTTCGGCAGATGGAAAAGAAAGTAGCATTCCATGAGATGAATCTCGATGAGGAGGCATAGCAATAACAACGATCCTACGGCAGCAAAACTCAATGCAGCTCACCGACTCGACTCGTACGGGAGATTGTTACATAGTACGGTAATAACGGACGCCATTCCCAGCCCATGGCGTTTTAATCCCCCTCCATCTCATCCCGTCCCAAGCCTTCGCTACAGCGCAGTCTTGAGTCTTGTCTGAGAGTTACTTGCTTTGAGCCTCCAAAATCCAAGGCAGAGCCCCTTGTTTAAAACACAACAAAAATTCCCAAAAGCACAGGGCACTTTCAGAAAAAGAAACGAGGTCAGTGCTCCGGCAGATGGAGTCGTTGTGGGAATTAGCACCGACCAAGCGATTGGACGGGCGATTGGGGATTGTCTGCATACGATACATGGAAACGAATGAATCGAATGCCTTCGCTTAAGACGAGGCCTGGCCTGGCCTGGAGGAGAAGAGAGCAGGGGGAAAGGAGGCTAAAAGAAAAAGGCCCCAAAATGTACAAAACATGTCGTGACACGGTTGGTCGTCGTCAATGACGTATGTCGTCACAGAAACCACGCTCTCATTCTTTCATTGTCTCACCACACGAAGTAAAAAAGAAGTCTCGAAGCATCTGAACCCACCACCAACAAACCAACTATAACACAGCACATAACAGTAACAGACCTACCATCTCATCTCATCCCGTCAACCCCATACTTTTTCTTTATTTAATTCCGCTGAATGCAACACAACAGATCTACTGTACCGCATGAGAGAGACAGGTGTCCTTGCTCTTGGCTATGTACTTGTGCCCAAGAAACATCATCCCCTTGTCAATGCCATGTCATGTCACGCCGCCGTGGTACATTGTCATCAGTCAGTTACCCGCATCTCTTCCAATGGGAATTGAACTAGCCTCCCCAGGTCTGCCAGCGTCTCACGATGCCTGTAGCCTGTCGGTGTTTCCACTGTGGTTCCTTGGAGTTTGAGTAGACTATAATTCCAAGGTATGGGGAAAAGTGGTACTGAAACTCGAGACAGCATCAAGAAAAAAAGCAAAAATCCCTCCTCCTCTACAGTTTGTTTCCAACGCTTCGTGGCTTGTATTGTCTTGCTTGATCTGACACAAGACAAAAAAAATAGCCTAGAAACCGACCGCCTGTTCGCGGCCGTCTGTGTGGGGGGCGTCGCAGTAGCTTAGTACGTACCTAGAAAGAGCCTCCTTCAAACTGGACTGGCACTTGATTAGATGAACTTTTGAACACAGAATTGAACGCGGGCGAAAAAAAAGAAACACCAAAAAACAACCTTGACCGCCGGCAGTGAAGAGTTGAGAGTCATGGTTCAGTTTGACTACAAGACACTCGTAAGCAGAGTCAACGAGACCGCTTTTCTGTCATCACTCAATTGCAAGCGCCAATAGCTCGCAGACGATGGCGGTTTGTCTTTTGTCTAGGCACTGCATATCAGGTTGCACCATTCCCAGATGAGATGATGGTCTGAGCAGCTTAGTCAAGAAGGGTACTTGTCAGAGGTTCATGTCATGATTCGAAGGGACTTGTTAGTCAATAACGGATTTAAAGTCCAGCCAGTATACGGTATGATACAGTGATAATATTTCTCGCTTCGAGCGGCAAGGCGGACGGAATGTCATTTCATCAATGGCAAATACTATCTGACAGATCCTTGCCTCATCGTCCCCCACGTACTATTGTACTTGTAGAGTTAGTCTTGAGCTTGTTTGTATTTGCCGCTGGTTAATTAATTACCAAGGGAAACCACAGCGACGGGGACGAAGCAAGAGATTACTAACAGAGATGGGAGAGAACGGATAAGATTTGGTATCATGATAAAGGTTTAGTTTTTAGTGTGTGCATAGATATGTATGGATAGCATAGAGAGAGAGATAACGGATGCACAGACCAGATCGCCCACTCACACACATCGGGACTGTGCACTCGATTCGACTGGACTGGACTCCTGTCAGTCCATCAGCCTAGTTAGTCCAAGAGGCTCGAGAGGTAGCCTAGCTTAGCTATATTTTGGACTGAGCGTTTTTGTTTGGTCAGTTAGAGTTTTCACCTACAGGGTTGGGTCATGTTGGTCCGACAGCCTTTCCCGATTGTATCGCCTTCCGTTCGTTATCAGCTTCATTTCAGAGTCACTCATCCATCATCAAACGGTCCCCGAGACTAAGTATGACTGACAGATGGGTTTAGTTTAGAGGGTGGTGGGGAATTTTGAGGTTTTTTATCCTTTTACATCTTAACTTGTCATCCCATCACCAGAATATGCCTCGAGTTATTAAAATGCCGCCGAGTCTAGCACCACGTTATTATTCATCGATGTTCCTTTCAAGACAAAAGACCGTTCAAGTAAATAGCTCTAGGGTGAGTCGTTAATCGAGAAATTCGTTGGTTTTAGAGCATGAATGCACTAGAGCCACTTTCAGTTTAGAGCACACAAGCCAACAATGAAATGATTTACAGCGCCTCGTAATGCTAGCTTAGCTTGGTGGGGGTTCTTTTTTAAACCATCCGAGCACGGGCAGCTCATCTTAACAGTTTTGGGAGCTTGTTGGGTGCGGCGACGTTAGGTTAGCCCATCGCATCCTCAATCATGGCTTGCTTTAGTGCATGCGTTGACTTGACTGCATTGCATCTTCACATGTTAAAAAACACATACACATACCAATAACGTCTTTTTCTCAATATCACGCAACCGCCATCACTTCTTACAGAAACACCAAGTAACATACATAGCAGTGCTAAAGAGACCCTGAACAATTTGATTCAACCAACCAGAAACTTCCCTTGTTCAATGGCCACCACACCTTTTTAACCTAACCTTGCTGACAGCCCATCCCATCGCCACTGTAAAGTGACAGCAGCCAACCTACTCAACTCTCTCTCCCACCCCAACAATTATCTACAACGCTCGATAACCAAGCACAACACCAAGACCTTTGTATCGCCACTCATTAGTCAAAATCATCCACAACCCTTTGTAGAATTGCCTTCTCCTTCTGTCCTGCCGCATATATTATTCCTCCCACCCTAAACTTTTGCCTCAATTACGTCGTCTAGATATGCTGGGATCCGTATGCGTACACACCAAGTCACTCGGAAACGTTTTCTTGCGTCGCACTCAGCGTCAAAGAACCCCCTTTGGTGCAATTAATTGATGATGGCGCTAAAGAAAACCGTTGCCTTCTCCCTTTTTTTTCTTTTTCCTTGCGAGATGCGAGATGCATGTATGAGCCACTGCCGGGTTTGTCTTTCCCAGAGTGGCTGTTTGAGAAACAAGCCCCGACATGGCGAACCAAGGGAGAGAGAGAGGAACATGTATGCAATGCAATTGGACATACATATTCATCTTGTTGTTGCTGCTGTTGCTAATTGATGAGATTGAGTCCCAGCAAGAACCCGATGAACCCCTGCTCGTCACGATAACGCGCGGGAGAGCAACAGTACAGAGCACATCACATATGTGACAGGGATTGTATAACTTACCTTACCTGCCTCCTTAGCTGAGAATAACGTACGTTGGTTGGCGAATACCTATCTCTGTGTAACACGACACCCTTTTGATCTTTCTCACGCCAGAGCCTCTGATTAATTCATCATGGCCAGGTTCTTTGTTGACTGATGACATGATAAAGCTCCGATATCGCCTCGATATCCTCTTCCCCCCCCGTCTTGTTCCCTCTAGAGGGCTGAGGCAATTGGGAAACTCTGTGTCTGCCTGATATCGACACTACCTCCATCTCTTCAAGACGGGCCAAGGCTGATAGGCAGCCGCCCCTCCTCGGTGAGGGTAGCGCGATACCGTTTGGTTACTGGCTGCAGTCAGTTGCTAAAAACGGAGGCAGAGATGGAGATGGGGCTTATCTGAAGTTTCAGTAACAAAACTCTTGGCTGAGTACCTACCTCCACTAATTAATGATGCTCTTCCCCGCGAATGCTAAAGTGAACGAAGCAAGCATCTCCTGCGTCTGTACTGTTACGTTTGCAGTTGATAGATACCTATCATCTCAATACAAAATAGACACCCCCCACTTGACATTGAACTGCAAGCACGAAAAAAGCACAACATCTGAATTGGTTCTTTTTCGGATCCGTGGCTTGATTGGTATTCGAAGTCTCGCTAAGCATGCAAAAACCCATGCAGCAGTTCATTACAGGGAAGACGTTAAACGAGACAAAACATGGGTGGCATTGACCATGGGGCTCAGGCTCAGGGCGACTCTCAACTCAACTCAACAGATGAGAAGGGAGAGTGAATTGACTACAACAATACTTGGTGGGCCGTCGCAGACCGAGATTGAAATGGAGTCAAATCGTACATTAGCATCGTTGTATGTAATTCCATGACCCGCATTTTTCAAGATCTACGCTGGGCTAGACTCTCTAGTCTGAGACGAGTTAATTGTTTTGAAGTTTGGAGGTTGAACTTTGTCTATCCAGTGAGGAAGATTTAGATGATGCCCAAAGGCATGATGGCTTCAATGGCGTTGTTGATCATTCAAGCCATTCACTTTCCAAGGGTCCTGGTCATTATTACCGATTGCTTTCCGTAAAGTCTATCTCAAGCTAATATCGAACATCATTTCCTACATGTAATCCCCTCTTTTGAGATATTTTTTATAAAAAAAAAAACTCTTCAGCATCTTTTCCTGTGAGTAATCGCAATTTGCCACTCTCAAAGGGGCGTTTTTGTTTGGTTACATTCAACCATTTTTTCTCTTTCTCTCTCAGCTCAACGCCCCCTGCCTCTGCTCGGCCGAGTAAGCGATTGAGTGGGTGAGTGAGTGGGTAATATGCAACAGGTCTGAACAAGACGGAAAGAAGGGCGAATTTCTCTTTCCAGCTAAATATGAGTAATAACAAGAAACCCTGAATTAAAGAAAAAATGTAACTATCCCCGACCCCCTTGATATCAGAACATCCTCCATCCACCAGAGTTGTGGGTCGAACAGAACACAGCTACAGGGACCTTTATGCCCTGTGCTTTTTTTTTTACTGTTGAACTAAAAAGAGCCAAGCGGATGATCTGATGTTAGTTACACATACTCTCGGGTTGGCTCAAAGAGGGTATACCGAGTAGCACACCATGACGGGCCAGGGCAGGGCAGGGCAGGATCTCAAACCATCATGCCATGGTCTGCCAAAGGTCGTAATTAAGATGATTATCTTTTGGTGTTTTGCATATTTTAGCCAAGCCTCGCGGGGCCACAACCGCTCATCACTGACCCTTGACGAGGCAAGACGAGACGAAAGACAGACAGAGACAGGAAGTCCAAGGGAGATCATCACAGGAAAAAAAAAAAGGGTCCAGCCTCCGTTCATGTCTGCTACCCTGATCGTCGTTGATGATCTCCGCAACGATAATGCCACAGAATCTTGTGTATGTATCATGATGAAAGCGTGTATGTGTGTGTGGAGTGAATGGCAATGCGTCGTGATCTTCGTGCAGTTGTACCTTTTTTGGCCTTCTGGACACCCTCACCCTCACCCTCACGACAGACGGGTGGGAAGCTTGGTACATACATACAGACACACACTGCGATTTAACAGGGCCCTCTTATTAATCGTGGCAATTGTCCCAAAGGGAGAAGAAAGATGTAAGCCAAGGACCCTTGATACATGTTTTTTCTTTCTTTACACGCACACATCCTGTAGGGACCAAACTGAACCAAGATCAATATGCATTGAACCCCGGATTTGATACGCGAGTGCCTTTTGCTTGACCCAAACCAAACTGAGTTTACTGTTCGCACTACCTCACCGACGTTACCATGGGGTATTCTGGGGAGGGGGCTTGGTTTGCTGAAACTGCTAATCTGTATAGTAAGACATACGCCATTATACGCAGCCACATCCGCAATCAGAAGGAATATCACGTCGTGAGGGGGAAGTAGCAAGCAGACAGTTCATTCAGTGAAAAAGAACAGCAGACTCTTATGCGGGCGATACTAGGTCTGAATAACAGAACTGACGATGATGACGATGCTATGCGTTGCATTGCGTATGCCCTCGCCTGAGCTGCTGCTGCAAGTCAACAGTTCGTACAGACGCTTGCTCATCATCATGCTCTCGGCATTATCTCACAAAAGTCTGGGGGAGTTATGTGGCTAGTCAATTGATGAGCCGCGATCTGCAAACGTGCTCCGTGTTTTAGTTTTGGCTGTGTTATCCGTATCTCCCCCAGACGCGCGCCGTTCGCCTTTGTCTTGTATGACTGTGGAGAATTGATGTTATCATCTATCTACATACGCGCCGGTGCTACCAAGAGCCATGGCAATGGGATCGAACGGTTTCGGCTTGTGTGGTTTTGATGGACGCTGCAAGAGTGCCAAGTCCGTCGCGTGCCTTGCGCTTTGGTTCCGGATCTTCCGCCCCGGATTGAAGCTACTGTACCTAAGACCATCGGGGTGGGCCAGCTTACCATTGAGAATGCTGATGCTGATGGCTTCAGTTTCACCAGTAGGTTTGTGGTGGTGGTGATGGTAGGTAGGTAGGTAGGTAGGTATGTGCTGCAAGGGATTGAGGATAATACTGGTTTGGTCCCTTTTTTTTTTTTTTTTGCGGATGTCTACTTTGAGAGATGCAAGTCACCCTACAAATGAATGCTCTACGAGATAGAACCGAACAAGCTGCAAATGGATATTCTGACAGTCAAACACTCTTAGAGCTTTGCTCTGAGCTCCCTGCACAGATGAACGAAACGAGACTTCTCCAACCCCGCGCCAAAGCAAAAGCCCCCCCCCCTCTTTACTCTGTACGTACGTACATACAAAACAAGCCACCATCTGATGAGCACCATTCGTTACATTTGCACTACTAACAGCAAAAAGTTAACTGACGACTCGTGAGACCGGTGTTAACCAGATCGGGACAAAACAAGAGCTGCAGTAATGCAAGTACATGCCTGTCCAGGCTTCGCCCTCTCTCTCTCTGAGTGTTCATGTCACTCTCGGCCGACATCAAGAACCCGATGCTACACGTGATGGGAATTCTCAAAAACCTGCTTTATCGGACGTTTCGGAATCTCATGTGACGACTATGGGAATGTTTACTCCGGTTCTTTGAGCGATTGGCATTTCTGTACGTATCATCACTAGTGAGGGTCATGGGTTTATCGCTGCTACTGCTGCTGCTGCTGCTGCATGATAAGTAAACTACGGTTGCGACTTGACTTGACACTCCAAAGACCAGACATCGACTCATGGTGCGGGGAAGCTCTCCATGGGATGGGATATGGATGGCGTCGTCTAACTTGACAGAGAGAGAGCGAGCGTTCAATCTAGACCTGTTCAAGTCGTCTCAGCTGCCAAGGCTGATTGAGAGAATGAGTTCGTGTTCTGTCTGCACTTCACGGCATTCTTGTTCAGTGGATTTAACCAATTGGTCTTGACCATCTCTCACCATTATCTTGTCAGAATGCAAACTCCATTGCGAGCTTCCTACAGATTAACTGCTGCACTGCTTCCCCTCCTCCTCCTCCTCCTCCTCCTCTTACTACTCCTCTCCTCCCCTCCC